>CAUYON010096849.1:0-20569 GCA_963573935.1 Arctocebus calabarensis
AATGGAGAAGCATGAATCCCATGTACTCAAGTTTGATATGAGGACAATTAATGACAATTATTGACATGGTGGGGGTGAAGGAAGGGGAGAGCAGAGAGAGGAAGAATGAGGGAGGGGTGGGGAAAGGAAGAGCAGAGAGAGAGAAGGAGTAAGGGGGGGTGGGGTCTTGGGTTCTTGGGGTCTGGTGCGTGCCACACCTTTTGGGGGCAAAACACGATTGTAAAAGGGTCTTTTCCTAACAAATGCAACCAGTGTAACATGGTTTCTTGTACCCTCAATGAATCCCCAACAATAAAAAAAAAAAACAACCCAATTACCCAAAACAATCTTAGTAATAAAAACAGAGCTGGGGGCATCAGCCCTCCAGACTTTATGCTATACTAAAAGACCATAGTGATGAAAACAGGATGATATTGGCACAAAAATAGACACATAGATGTTTGAAACCAAGTAGAAAACGAAAAGATGAAACCAACATCTTGTATCCACCTGATCTTTGGTAAAGTAAACAAGAATGTACAGTAGGGGAAAGAATCTCTACTCAATAAATAGTGCAGGGAGAACTGGATAACCACATGTAAAAGACTGAAACTAGGCTTGGCGCCTGTGGCTCAAGTGGCTAAGGCGCCAGCCACATACAACTGAGTTGGTGGGTTCGAATCCAGCCTAGGCCGCCAAACAACAATGATGGTTGCAACCAAAAAAAAAAAGTAGCCAGGCATTGTGATGGGTACCTGTAGTTCCAGCTACTTGGGGGGCAGAGGCAAGAGAATCGCTTGAGCCCAGGAGTTGGAGGTTGCTGTGAGCTGTGATGCCAAAGCACTCTACCCAGGGTGACAGCTTGAGGCTCTGTCAAAAAAAAAAAAAAAAAAAAAAGGAAAGAAAAGACTGAAACTAGACCCGCAGCTTTCACCACTTAGAAAAATTGACCCAAGATGGATAAAAGATTTAAATCTAAGGTATGAAACCATAAAAATCCTTGAAGAAAGTGTGGGGAAAACACTTAAAGATATCATCCTGGGGAAAGGTTTTATTAAGAAGACTTCCATGGCAATTGAAACAGCAAACAACAATAAAAATAAGCAAATGAGATTTAATTAAACTAAAAAGCTTCTGTACAGCTAAGAAGACAACAATTAAAGCAAAAAGACAACCTTCTAAATGAGAAAAGGTATTTGTATATTATGAATCAGACAAACTTGATAACTAGGATCTACAGAGAACTCAAATTAATCAACAAAAAAGAGCAAACAATCCCATATATCACTGGGCAAGAGACATGAATAGAACTTTCTCTAAAGAAGGTAGATCAGGCTCAGCACCTGTAGCTCAAGCGGCTAAGGCACCAGCCACATACACCAGAGCTGGCAGGTTCGAATCCAGCCTGGGCCTGCCAAGCAACAATGACTACTACAACCAAAAAATAGCCAGGTGTTGTGGCGGGCACTTGTAGTCCCATCTACTTGTGAGGCTGAGGCAAGAGAATCGCTTAGAGCCCAGGAGTTGGAGGTTGCTGTAAGCTGTGATGCCACGGCACTCTATCCAGGGTGACAGCTTGAGGCTCTGCCTCAAAAAAAAAAAAAAAGGAAGGCAGATGAACAGCTGAAAAACATATGAAAAAAATGCCCATTGTCCCTAATCATCAGAGAAATGTGAATCAAAACCACCCTGAGACATCACGTAAACTCAGTAAGACTAGCCCACATCACAAAGTCTCAAAGTTGCAAATGCTGACGTGGATGTGGAGAGAAGGGAACAGTTTTACACTGCTGGTAGAACTGCAAAGTAATACAACCTTTTTAGAAGAAAGTATGGAGGATCCTAAAAAAGTTCAAATTAGAACTCCCATTTGATCCTGCAATCCCATTACTAGGCATCTACCAGAAGAAAAAGAATCCTTTTATCATAAGGACATTTGCACTGGCCCGTTTTTCATAACTCAATTTACAATCGCCAAATTGTGGAAACAACTGAGCTGCCCACTAACCCAGGAATGGATTAACAAGCTGTAGTGTATGTGTACATGGCTTACTATTCAGCCATTAAGGGAGATGGAGACTTTACGTCTTTTTATTAACCTAGATTGAGTTGGAACACATTCTTCTTAGTAAAGCATCACAAGAATGGAGAAGAAAGAATACAATGTACTCAATTCTAATATGAAGGCAGTAGATGATCTAATACAAGGTGGGGGTGAGGGAAATGAGGGAGCAGGGAGGGGGAGATGGAGGAGGATGAAGGGGTCATATTGTATGGCGCAACTCTTGGGAGTGGAACACAATTATAACAGGGACTTTACCTAACAAATGCAATCAGTGTAACCTAATTCTTTGTATCCTCAATGAATCCAAAAAATAAAATAAAATAAAATAATTTCTGTTAAAGCCTCAGGGAAGAAAGCCTAATGGTGGTTAGCAGGGAGGAGGTATCATCAAGGTGTATCCAACACCACCATCTGGTCATGGCTAGGATTTCAGTTTTTCAAATTTCCCTAGGATTGAGATCCCCTTGGCAAGGAGGGGATCCTTCTGTGAGTTGGGGAGCTTAGAATTTTATCTTAATTTCTCTGGCCTTTTTTTTTTTTTTAGAATGCATTATATTTCAAAGACTTGTTTATATGTTTTCTAACCCAAGGAATCTACAAAAATCAAAAGCTCAGACCAAGCTTTTTCTTTTATTCTCCTCCCTTGGTAGAATGTCTGCAAAATACGCATATTTTGCATATTATAGTATGCAAAGGAATTTGCAGAAGGTTGTCTGCTTATGTTGTTGTCTCCTTAGGTGACAACATAAGGTGCTGGACAAATAAGTTTGTTAAATAAGTGAATTAACAAATGTCTTTGACACAATAACCAAACTTTTAATTTTATTAAAAATTTTTTAGCCTAAACATAATGGAAATGGGAATAAAGATGCCTTTAAAAAAATCATAGGATCAGAATGGTAATTGTATTTCTCATTTACCAATGATAGACGAACTGAGAAATACCAGTTCAATACCTTCAATACCAAAGGTTGCTCTCCCTGTATTACAGTTTCTCCTTTATATTCATTCCCCATATGTCTAGCCCACACCCCCATCCCAGGGATTAATTACTATAAGTTTAATTTTAGTTTTATTTTTAAGCTATGTTTGCCAAATGTGAAGAATTCTTGTCATTGCTATTTTTTTTTATTAAGTATACAATTTTTGTTGAACTCGATTTCTTTTTAGATTTATGTAGACATAAATCTATGTTGTGGAGTATACATCTAAGTTGTTGTTACACATCAACACACACATACAATCTCATTTACGCACAGCTGCCACATTGTTGATTTTCAAGTTGTCTCCAAATCCCAGTCATCTGAAACACCTTAGGGAAAAAACTAATACATAGGGCCTTATGAGCTGGTTTGAGAATGTCCCTGGATTATATACCCAAAAGTAGTATTTTTAAGTAATAGTTCTTGCTTGTGCTCAGTTTGCTTGGGTACTTTAAATTTGCCTTTTAAATGGGAAATCACTCTGCACACACATTATCAGTTTGAAAGATTTCCTCTTTGCCCAAATCTCTGACAGGATTTGTATATAAAAACAAACAAACAAACAACCAAACAAAAAAACCTGGCTCACTGTCCATAGCTCAGTGGTTAGGGCGCCAGCCACATATAGGCAGGTTCAAACCCAGCCCAGGCCTATGAAACAACAATGACAGCTACAACAAAAAATTAGCCGTGCCTTCTGGCGGACGCCTGTAGTCACAGCTACTTGGGAGGCTGAGCCAAAAGAATCACTTAAGCCCATGAGTTTGAGGTGCGGTGAACTGTGAAGCCATGGCACTCTACCAAGGGTGACATAGTAAGACTCTGTCTCAAAAATAAAATAAAATAAAATAAAATAAAATAAAATAAAATAAAATAAAATAAAATAAAATAAAATAAAATAAAATAAAAAAATAAAATAAAATAAAATAAAAAATGTGCTGGTCTTTACCCTTCATTCCTGAAAGGTAACATCTACACCTTTAGAAATTTCTGAGCAATAAGAATATTAAGAAGTCCTTGATATTCATCGTGGGCTCGTGTTTCCACAGCTAACAGTTTGTTAACCAGGCAATTCAGGCTGGGAAGTAGCTATGCACGAATGACTGGCCATCTGTGAGACCAGAGGGTTGGGCTTTGAGCCGTGTGGCATCAGCTCTACCTCCAAAAGTGGAAATAGGTGCTAGAGATTGTGTTCACTCCAAATTCCAGGGCTCCAGTGATTAACAATATGCTGTTAATTGGCCCACCTCATATACTGGGAGGATAATAAGTCCCTAAGGACATTGGCAGCAGCTGGAACTCTCCCAGACCACTCCCTACTTGTGTTGTTTTTTGCAGGTTCTGATTTATACACTTTTCCATAATAAAACTGTAATTGTAAGTATAGAACTTCACCAGAGGTCAGTGGGCTCTTCCAGCAAATTAGCAGATCTGCTAGAGTCCATGGAGAATCTTAAATTTCTAATCAATTGGACACAAGTGAACTGAATAGCGGAAGACTGTTACTCCTTTAACTGTGTACTTTGGACTAAGGCCAGGTAACTTGGCATTGTCACCTTTTACAATTTTGCCAGCTAGATATCCCATTGTTGTAACAATCTGAACTTATTTTACTGTAAATGAATATATCTTTCCAAAGGTTTACAGACATAATAGATTTTTCAAAATCATTGTGCTGTTTCTTTTTTTTTTTTTTTGAGACAGAGCCTCAAGCTGTCGCCCTGGGTAGAGTGCTGTGGCATCACAGCTCACAGCAACCTCCAATTCCTGGGCTCAAGTGAATCTCCTGCCTCCGCCTCCCAAGTCGCTGGGACTACAGGCGCCTGCCACAACGCCGGCCATTTTTTTGGTTGCAGCCGTCATTGTTGTTTGGCAGGCCCAGGGGCTGGATTCGAACCCGCCAGCTCAGGTATACATGGCTGGCGCCTTAGCCCGTTGAGCCACAGGCGCCGAGCCCATTGTGCTGTTTCTAAATTTTATCTGTTTTTATTGGGTTCTCTATTTTGGTTTGTTTTTGGTATTATGTAAGATTTTTAAAAAAATATTCTAGACATTACGTATCGGCCATCTCTCATTAACTTTTTCTATATTGGCCTTGGTTATGCAAAAATGTTCAATTTTTATGTGACAAAAAAACTAAGGGAGATCTCATTTTAGAAGTTCTGGGCTGGGTGCAGTGGTTCACATCTATAATCCCAGCATTCTGGGAGGCTAAGGCAGGGGGATCACTGGAGGCCAGGAGTTTGTGAATAGCTTGGGCAACAGACAAAGAGCTTGTCTCTACAAAAATAAAAATAAAGTTATCTGGACATCATTGCTTATGCCTATAAGCTAGCTATACTCAAAGCTATGGCAGGAGGACAGTCTAAGCCCAAGTATTTGAGGTTGCAGTTAGCTATAGTTACACCACTACACTCTAGCCTGGGAAAAGGAGCAAGAACTTGTCTCTAAAAGATAAAAATTAGAAAAGAATAAAGAAGTTATTTTTCCCACCACAAATTCAGAAAAAATTACCCCATGGGACTTCTTTTCCATTTCTATTTATGTATTTTATACTTTGAATTTCAATCAATCTTCATATCTGGTGTAAGTTTTTTTTTTTTTTTTGAGACAGAGTATCACTTTGTCACCCTCAGTAGCCTGCCATGGCATCATAGTTCAAAGCAACCTCAAACTCTTGGGCTCAAACTATTATCTTGCCTTAACTTCCCAAGTAGCTGGGACTATATGTGCCTGTCACAATGCTTGGCTATTTTTTGAGATAGGGTCTCACTTTGGCTCAGGCTGATTTTAAACCTGTGAGCTCAGGCAATCCACCCACCTTGGCCTCCCAGAGTGCTAAGATTACAGGTGTGAACCACTGCGCCTGGCCCTGGTGTGAATTTTTAAGTTTATTTTTCTTCATATAGTAAGCAGGTTATTTTATTAAAAACTACCTGCCAAACAGTGCTTTAATCTTATGTAAATTTGTGATGCTACCTTTATTGTATATAAATTTAAAGCATATATTTCTCTTTCTCTAAGATTTCAATCTTTTTCCATTAGAAAAAGTGTCTCTTCTTATACTAATGATCTATTGTTTTCATCAGTATGTCTTAATATTTGGGAGAGGTAGCCCTTTTTGGTCCATTTATTTTCTTGTGGACCACTAATCTTCCATACGAATGTATATGTGAGTATGTGTGTGTGTGAGTATAATATTGAATGACTCAAAAATACTTATCTGATTGTAACTGAAATAAATTAATAAATTATTTGAGGAAAATTGACATTATTATAATGTTAAGTTATACAATACAATATACAGTGTTGATAAGTTATCTTTACATTTATTTATATTTTTATGCTTTTAAAAGATTAAAAATTTTTCTAGATATATCATATATTCTTTAATTCCACAAGACTTTACATTTTTAGTAACTGTTATGAATGGAATCGTGTTTCTATAGAATTTTCTGATTAAATACATTTAATATTTTTTAAAGTACTATTAATTACAGAAATATCGTATATTTGCCAAATATACAGAAGCTAATACTTAGTGTTTTTATCAATATGTTATCATTAATATATTGATATATCATCAACATATTTCCATTGTTCTTATTATAAGTGAACTAAAATAAATTTCTATTTCTTGTCTTTTTATCTTTATATACTTTTATTCATTTTCTAATCTGCTTTCTTTGCCCATACCTTCACCATAATATTTAGAATTATAGTAATGATCCTAATTTCTGATGTTAAGGAATCTATGTCTGTGTTTTTGTCTTTATTGACTAAATCTAGTTGGATGCTCACCAATCTATTCATTTTTCCTGGCCACACAAAGATTATATTATTCAGCCCAATATACCATTAGTGTAAGGCCTTCTGTCCAGGGGTTATGGCCAAAGCAATATTATTGGTCTATTCATCACCTCTTGACTAACTGTAAAATGGTCCCTGCAATATTCTACTCTATTTTCCTTCTCTGAATAATTATATGCAAAGAATCTGGGAGAAAGACTCTGAGGAAATCCTTTGGGATCCTGGAATCACAAGGTAAAAGAACACCAGATTTCTGACAGGATTCTAAGCATTCAGACAACAATTCAGAAGAGTTGCCTAACTCACATGATTGAGCCCAAATTTTTAGGCTGTCAAGTCCCTGGGATTTGGTGGTATTTGGTTACTAGAAAGCCTAAAATACCTAGATTGTAGCACACAATGTATTTGTTGCTTATCTTTAAGATTTAACACATATTTGGCAAATCTTATAACACACGATGAATTTTGTGACAGTTTCTGAATCTACAGAGATAAACAAGATACTTTAGTTCTAGACTTATCTAAGTTGTAAGTTGGATTTATAGATTTATTGATGTTGACCAACCATCTTTGCATTCAGGGATAATATTATAAGCATACCTGTTCAAGGTTTTGTTGATATACATTTTCCATTCATTTGGGCAAGTAACAAGATTGTTGGGTAATCTGGTAAGAGTATATTTAGTTTTGTAAGAAACTGTCAAACTGTCTTCCAAAGTGGTTATCCAATTTTGCATTCCCACTAACAGTGAATGAGAGTTCATTTTCTTTTCTATAATATCTTTACTTGATTTTGGAATTAAACTTACATGTACCTTATTGAATGAATTAAACATATTTTTGGTGTGTTGCTTTTTAGAACAAGTTGAAATAAATTTGCCTGTGGAATCATAGAGGCTAGTGTAAGGTTCCACTGTCAATTTGGGGACTTTTTTAAAGAAATTCTATTTTTCTAGAAATTTATTGATTTCATTTACATTTTTAAACTTGTATTATACAATATAACCATCATAATATTCCTTTATCATTGGTGTGTTTTTTAATGGTATAGTCTACCTTTTCTTTCTTTTTCTTTTCTTTTTTTTTTTTTTTTCAGTTTTGGCCTGGGTTGGGCTGAATCCACCACCCTGGATATTTGGGGCCAGTGCCCTACTCCTTTAGCCACAGGTACCACCCCTTTCTTTTTCTTTTTTGTTTCCTCTATTTTTGCTGCTAATGTCTAATCACTACTATTTTAAAAAGCAGGTATTGGTTAAATTTTTCTAGTTTTTTTTCCCTCTGTATCATTAATTTATATTCTTTCTTCCTATTTCTTTTAGTTTATTCTGAATTTGTTGAATTTCCTTGTCCTTTACTCTATTATATATTTAAATTGTCAACTAATTTGCAATTAATCCTTCTCATTTTTAATGAATTTATTCCATTTTCATCTTAAATACTGTTTTAACATGGATATCTTATAAGTATACATATACACATATATGCCTATTTATATGTCATTTGTTAACAAATTTAAAACAAAACAACAATTCTTTTTCTTTTCTTTTGCAGTTTTTGGCCAGGGCCAGGCTTGAACCCGCCACCCTCTGTACATTGGCCTGGCACCACCTATAACAATTATTTTTCTTAGTTATTTAAGTGTGGTTAGTAGCTCATTCTTTACTTTCCAAATATATAGAATTGCAGAAGACATTCCTTCATTGTTTCATACTTTCGTTTCATTACAGACCTAAAACATAGTCATGGCCTGTCAATTCTTTAGAATTCTTTCTAGTATAGTTTGTTGTCTAATATATGATTGAAATCTGTGATTGATCCATTTGTGCTTCTAAAGAGTGTTATTTCTTTGTTTAGAGAAATTATTGTTTTATAGTGCAATAGATGTACCTTTTACTCAGTCATATACAGAAGATAATTGACCGAGTTCTTTATCCTACTTGTACGAATGATTGATAGATAATTTCCTCCTGTAATCCTAGCTAGCACTCTGGGAGGCTGAGGTGGGTGGATCATCTGAGCTCAGGAGTTCCGAGACCAGCCTGAGCAAGAGCAAGAGCCTGTCTCTACTAAAAATAGAAAAACTAGCTGGGTAGTCCCAGCTCCTTGGGAAGCTGAGGCAAGAGGATTGCTTGTGCCCAAGAATTTGAGGTTGCTGTGAGCTGCGATCCCATATTCTCTACCCAGGGTGACTGAGTGAGACTCTGTCTCATAAAAAAGAAAATAGATAATTTACTAATTTATCTGTAGGGATAAAAAGTATGATTTTAGAGGTATGTCATAGGGAGTAATTAGTTCATATTATGTTTTTTGCAGACAATGTTACTTATTATTGCTACTAATTATATTACTATGCTTTACAAGAAACTAACTCTTAGTATGTCTGAGAATATGTGAGTCTTGACTTTCTTGATAACAAAAGGTAAAAAAAAATGATTTTTTAATTGTTGTGCACAAAATTAGATAATTAATATAGTCATTAATCCATCCTTTCCTTTTTTGTTAGTATTACCCAGTACTACTTTGTTTCATTTTCTCATCTCTATTCTTACTTTTCAGAAACTATATTTTGTTTTGTTTCTGTACTTATATGTCATTTAACCTTTCTCTTCCTGGTTAATATTTAGGATTTTCATTCTAAATTTTTTGTATTATATACCATTTGTTATTATACCAAATTGTTGCACATATTTTTGATTAGTGCCTTAGGTTGAATTTGCCTAAGTAAAATTGAATGAACATTTTCAGAACTTCTGATAAATATTTCTAAATTGAACTAAAGTAAGTTTCCAGCAATTAACATGCCTGTCAGCAGTGAATGAATGTGCTCATTTCTCCTCACCTTCCACCTAGTGAATTGGGTTTTTAAAATTCTTTTCAAATTCAATAGGCAAAAAATTGGTTTGCATTCATGCTAAAATTGCATTTTTGATTGCTAGTGAGTTTGAATATTTATGCCTATGTCCATTTGCCATTGACATTTATTTTAGTAAATGGCCTATTATAAACTTTGTTAATAATTCCAGTTGTGTTTTCCTGTTCTGATTAGTAATTTTAACAGCATTTTATAAATACCCCATCATCTGCCTTATTTAGTTTTTTTATTTTGTATTTATCTATGCTAAGTTTTGAAGTACTCTATTTTAAAAATTAGAGTAGTGAAATTTATCAATTTATCTTAATATTTTGTTTTTCTGCTAATGTTTAGATGTGCTATTCTTGAAGATATGAATTAAATATGTGCCACTCCATTTTTGGTAGGAGTTTAAAAATAACATCTTTCCTAAGGTTCTTTCTATAGTTTCCATATATTTCTTATTACATTATAACTATGTAGTTTATATTTCTGTTTTTAATAAAATAATCTCATTTATGATAAAAGCACCTCCCAGAATAATCTTATTTTATTTTTACTAGATTACTCGATTTTTTAGAATAAAACCTATTGACTTTCTAAAATATATACATTTTAATTCTTTACCATTTAAAATTACCTAACAATTTCTAGAGGAGTCTTAATTTATTTTATTGTTTTTTTGACTATATTATATGTCATATATAATGAATATAAAGCCTCCTTATTTAAAAATTATGATTCTTTTTTGATTCCCATACCATTTGCCCCCTCTGCCAGCCTGCCCTGTTCTCTCCAGTGTGTGCCAGTTCCCTCAGACCTGGAAGCCCTGGGTGCAGGAAGGAGGTGATGTGGTGGCTGGATTGACATGTGAAGATTCACATTGAGTGAAGAAGAAGCCCAGATCAGGAGGAAGAGGAAAGAAAAGGAGTCTGGAATGGTTCTTGTTCAGCTTGAGTGGAGGTGTGGTCTTTGGGAGCTCCTGGGCACAACATTTGGAGGCCCCAGTGAGATCTTCTAGATCCCAGCCTCGCAAGTCCTCTCACGGCCTCCCAGAGAGGGAGAGGCCATGGTTCTTCTGAGGGGAGGCACCACCTGAGACATTCTAGGGCCCCAGGACATCCAGAGCCCTCAGGAGACCTACTGATGACCACCCTAAATTAGAAATGTGAGTCCATCTGGTTACCTCTGTAGTCCTCAGAGTCAGTGCAGGAGGCCTGCTGGTGGAGGCCCACAAGGTCCTTTCTGATTCCTGTGATGGATGGCCCAGTCCAAGGATGATCAACCCCAGCACCAGGCCCCAATCTCCATTCAGCGTCTGGCTCTGGGCAAATTCAGATTGAGCCCCTCACTGCCTCCAGGTGAACCTTGGCAAGCCTTGTAGTTGTGTCTGCACATCATGTCCAGACTGGTATGCTTCTGCTCCAGGATGTCCTTCTGGCTGTTCCAATACTTGGCCTCTGCAGTCCCAGCTTGGTCACCGCCTGATACTCCCCCACATCACTGTTGAGCAAGAACTCCTCCAGGTTGTAGGTACGCCTGGCTACAAGTCGCACCCTCGCCATCCCTTTGGTGAAGTAGCACAAGCCCTTAAACTGGAGCTTGAGATCCTCTGTGAGGATACCCATGAGTCAGCTGAGTGCCCAGCCCTGCCCTGTGCTGGGGTGGACTTGGTGAAGCGTTAAAAAAAAAAAAGCTAGTGGGAGACTGCTATAACTATGCCTCTGGAAAGATACAGAACTTTGAACAGCAATAACTCAAGAGGCTTGTTGTCCAGGCAACTATGGTTTCCTTTGAAATAAGATTAATTTTAAGCCTGTTTTAAAAATCCAAATGTTTAAAAATTATAAAACCGCCACCTCTGTAATATTTCTGAGATTACTAGATTCAACTGTGAGCTTATCTTCAGGTTGTGGCCTGCAGGGTGTAGCCAACTTGTACCTAAAGGTAAATTCTGAAGCAGAAACAGGGAGTCTAATTTCTCAGTTACCTGAGCCTACAAATGGGGGAGATCTCTGTCTAGCCCTGAACAAGAAAAATCTTGTATCAATATATTCCATAAATTGTCCCTTATTTGTAAAATGTAATAAATAATTGGGTTGTTTAAATTGTTGGAAAACTGAATCTTTGTCAAAGGAAAAGATTCTTACCTTTTAAACCTTCTAATTATCAGTCTAATCAAGTGAATAATTAGCTTCATAGTACACTGTGATCCTGTTTTGTGTAAAAAAAAAAGAGTTTTGAAAGTGAGAGAAATTAGACAAAAAAGTGAAAGATCATAAAAGGAAATTTGTGAAGGAATTTGCATATAATCCAGTTGACTATATATTAACTTAAAATCTTTTGATTTGTAATCTTGTTTAAACTAATATTTTAAGCCTTTGCTATTTGACAAACCTTCCAAAATCAAAACTCTAAATTTGGTCTTTTTAAAAAGGACGTATTGGACTTAGTTAATATATCAAAAATATATAGGAAACTGTCAAATAGGAAATGGTGATTAATTTTATATAAATTAAATTTATATATATTTCAATATTATATATAATGGTCTTCTTTAGTGTATATTATCAGTAATAATTTTAATTCATCTCAAAAAATGTTTTTGTAACTGACTGAGGCCATGTTTGTCTTCAAAAGAAATATTAAGAGAGTCTAATATATTCTCTTGAACTAAAAAAATTATAATTTTTTTTAAATTTCATTTTTATGGTGTATATACTCTGTCAATATATTAAAATTTTTCTTGAATTTTTTAAAAGCAGAGATATATAAAGGTCATAACCACAGGAACTCTGTTTCATTGGTTCCTATACAGTACATAAGCCTTTTAAGTCCTTGATGCTCCTTTAGCAAAGACACTAGACTAAAACCTCCAGAAAAGGATAATGACATAGAACTTTCTGACTGGGCACAGTGGCTCATGTCTATAATCCTAACATATTGGATGCTGAAGCAAGAGCATTGCTTGAGTGCAGGTGTTGGAGTCTGCAGTGAGTTATAATGACCACTGCACTCTAGCCTGGGCAACAAAAAGAGACCTTGTCGTAAAAATAACAACAACAAAGCCCTTTCTTTATTCCTGAATTGAATTAAATTACTTCTTTTAATTCGCCATTACGAGAATGCTATGAAATGGGTTATTTAACCTGAGTATTTAAATATAACTGATAATTTTTTTAAATAAAGTTTCTCTCAAATAGAAATATTTAGGTTTAAGTATGTGGTGACTAGTAGCTCAAGTAACCTTCCTCATCTTTCAACTAAAATATTTATTAATAAAAAAATTAAGATACAAATAAATAGAAATAAGACATATTCACAAATTATTATAAGAATCCGTATGGAATCATCAACTGCTATAATACATAACAACTTTGAAAATACATTTTGGTGAAGTTTCACTGAGTTAAATAGAAACTACATTAAAATACAGCAAATAAGAGAAATATGAAACAAGAAAAAAATTGATATCTACCTCCTTTCCAACCAAAGGCCTAAAAGGCTATATTTAAAAGATAAAAGAAAAATATTCATGAAATATTAAAAATTATCAGTTAATTCCAATGAAATCGAAGGGAATATACAGATTTTTATCTCTATTCTCTGACCAATTGGACCAAGATAATTATCTTTGCTTTCAGTAACAAGTTATACTAGGTATTTCTTTATATTAATATTTATACTTAGGTATTCCTTTGATAATCAATGAAGAAAGTTTAGCATTGAGATATTTTTCTCAGAAAACTTTCCAGAAAAAATAGCTTAATTATTTTCGTTAAAATCCTATCACTGGACAGCTTTTCAGTCTCTGATAACACTTACACATCACAACATTTTAAACATATAAAATTAAATTTCTATCATACTTAAATGTAATTCTGTTTCCAACAATGACCACTGGTCAGGTTAGCTTAATGGGTCTGAGATTTGATCAAACCCTGTCATGAAGGGAGATGATAAAAGCTAAGACTATGTTTTTTGGCTCAGTTTCTGAGAGTTTCTTTTCTACGCTGTGCCTGTTTTATTTTGAACACTGTGGTCTTTGCCTTTCAAACAGCAGAAAAGGTGCTTATATACCATTGTGTTTCTAAAGATATAGTGGTTTATCATCTTCTTTCAAATGCCTTTTCTCTTTGGCTGACAAAGCAATCTATTCATTGGCATATTATTATAATTTGATCTCTTTCAATGAAAATAAATAGATACATAGGGAAGTTTGGTAATGTTAACAGATCAAATAAAATTGTAAAGTTAAAGGGAAGTCATTTTGTTCAACTCCTTAAATTAAAAATGGAAGAGACTAGTGACTCAAGGAACAGAAATGATTTATCAGATCACGCCAACCAAACATAGAGGCAGAAATTACAACTCAGATCATTTAATACCCAAACCATTTCCACTACTACATTGTGCCTCCTAGGTGGAAATGGTCCACAAAAATGGGAGCAAAAGTCACACTCCAGATGTGGTGACCATAATCTGTGCCATAATATAGAATGGCAGAATGCATACCATTCAGACAAAGTAATTTACTCCTTCTTTCTCTTTTAACTGTGTTCCCACTACTGAATTCTCCTGCCCCAACCACAGAGTTGTTTTTCTGACTTGACTTCTTGTTGGGAAAAACCACCCTTCCACTCTTTATGGACTTTTATTTGTATAATGTTCTTAGTGATCGCATACTATCTAGTATTTAGCTTTTCAGATAAAACATAATAATGTGTTTGAATCATTCAGAGATGGAAATTAGATATGGGGAGTGGAAAGATAATGGGTGTATGAGCAAAGAGATATTCATTTCAACATGGGCTGAATATTTACTGCTTACGTGACTTTGACCAAGAATCTTTTCTTTTCTAAAATAGTTTTTAAGAACCTGAGGAAATCAAGACACAGTGTCAGAAATAATTTATATACAATATGTGGTCAATGGATGTTAATTCTCTTTCCTTTCTGATACATCTATATCTGTGTTGTTCAGTGACAAATATGCTTCTATGTAATTTATTTAGTAAGGGAATCGTTTTCATTATTTTAGGGGTAATACAAGGGGCTAATACTCTTTCAAATACTTAGCATATTAGATTATTTATGTGAACTAGATTAATAATTGCCCCTTGAAAACACCTATGATATAGACACTTTTAACTCACAGGTATGGAAATTGCAGTTCCAATATGAAATTTATATAAACTGAGAAATATCTAGAAATATATGGCTTACTTAAACTGTATCAAGAAGAAATAAGAAACAGGAATAAATCACTATACATTAAATAATTTCAATTCACATTTCGCTTGATCTTAGCCAAAAGGCTGAGAAGTAGTTTTAATTCATATTTCAAACACAATGCACACACAAACACCATGCACACACACAAACACATACATATACACAAATATAAAGACTCAGCAGTTAAACTAAATATTTCTATCAAACACTTAAAAAAAGAATAACTTCAAAACAGTTTATTTCAGAAAATAGAAAGAATAATATTTGTGACTAATACTCCAAAAGATATTATTACTCATATCTTAGAAATCCTATATATTATTAACTAACAAAAAATTCCTATTGTGAAAATAACATAAAATTGAGTGAAATAAAATCCAAGATTATAATTTCTACTACATTATGTTATTTATTCCATTTTTTATTTTCCTTTGATTACAACTATATAATGTCCAGAAAGAAAAGAGAAGATAGGGATATTTACTTCTAACACAATGTTAGACTTTTGAATTGCATTTATTTAACAATATCCTATTCTAATGTGAATGTCATTGTATCCTTTAATGTTTTAAGGTGTGAAATATCATTATACTGTTTAAAATATTAATAATAATCCTCAGGAATTTCATGCACATCAACACAATTTTAAATCTATAGTAAAATGATTTTAAGGACCTCTAAGAGGCATGTGCAAAGTGGAAAATAATTCTTTACTAAAACTACATGTTCAATAGGCTTTAGTACAAAGAGAAATTTAAGAGGGAGAAAAGGCGGATTTAAGTTTGTTAGAGTAGGCTAACAAACCTACTTTAATTCACCAGTGCAGGAAGCAGGAAGCACTGGAAGCACTGGTGAATTAAACTCAGTGTTCTTCGATCAGTGCCAATAATATATCTAGAAAGAAAGTGAAGTGTGTGTCCATCAGATAGCAGAAAATCCCTGCAAAATATACACCCCCAGATCAAATAAAACAATGAATCAAGCATTTATTTCATTCACGTCAATTTTCCATGCTGTTTATTCAACAATCATCATGATTTTCCAATAAGCTATGCTAAGATTACAAAAGCAGAGCTGAAGTTTTATATAGAGATGTAAATAACTTATGTTTTGAAAGGGATAAGGAGTTTGATATACATAAGCAATGTAAAGAATTGACAGAGGTTAATTTGTCTCTTATGCTCTATTTCAAATTTCTGACTCACTTGGTTCACAAGAGATGATCATCATTAAACATTTCGATGAATACCAGAGCCAGGACTTTCAAATCCTATTAACTATTTCTATCTTGATCAATTACTGGAAATGTATAGATTTTAAACTACATATGTGAAGTAGAATTGCTGTTGAAGTAGTTTAGAAGCAGGTGGGGGAGTCAGCTTTCTTTATCTGCAATTATTAGGGGAAAAAAGAGAAGACATGATTGGGAAAAAAAAAAGATTTTTTGTCCTATTTTACAACACCCATTCTTAGGTAAAGCCAATGTCATAACATTGGAATGCGTTTGGTGGTTTTGTTTCTGAATGGGAAAATAGTATTTTGATTACAGCAGAACCTCTATAAATTGACAACTCAAGGGACTGTGACAAACTGGTCAATATATGGAGGTGGTCAACTTCCATTGAATACATGTGGTGCATGTCTGGTGTATAAAAATTAGGTCAACCTAAAGAAATGGTAATTGTAGGGAGGTGGTATGCTACAAAGGTTCTACTGCATTTTCTTTAGATTTTTGTTTTTCATCTGACTTCATAATAATTAAATATAATAAACTTTAAAAAAAACTTTTGGGTTAGAGTTCACTCTGATAAAAACTTGCAGAGTTCAACCATTTAAGATCACCCCTCTTAATTTTTTTAAGTGTTACAGTCAACTCAACTCTCCATTCATCATAAATTTTCCTTCACAGGAGAATATTTTCATTGCCTTTTTCTGTTTGGGGGAAACTCAGATACATCTCTAAAAGGAAATGAGAAATGCAGGAACTTATAACTGAAAATATTTATGAATGAGCATTTAATTTGAGTGTCTAGGATTATTTACAAATAGGTAAAGTATTCTAAGGTTTTTACCTCTGTAAGTGGGATTACTAACAAAGTGTAGTAATTTAACCATTTTGTTATGTTGAAAAGTATTTTATAACAGTACCGTATACTTTATTAAAGACAAAGATAGTACAATCATTTCTATTAACAAACACCATTATTTTGTACTAAATTATTCTGCTATACATTTCAAGGAATCGTAGTAAGTAAAAATGCAAAGACTTTATAATTATTAAAATGTATTGCTAAATTGTTTTCCAAATTGCTTATTCCAGTTTAGACACTAAAAATAAGTAAAATTGCGTCACATTCCCTAAGACTCGGTTTTTGAATTGCCTAATATTTTCTTTTGTTTTTGAATTGCTCAATATTTTACCATAATATATATCTTTTTATTGTTGGGAATTCATTGAGGGAACAAGAAGCCAGGTTATAATGATTGCATTTGTTAGGTAAAGTCTCTCTTACAATCATATTTTGCCCCCAAAAGGTGTGGCACACACCAAGACCCCACCCACCTCATTCCTTCCCTCTCTGCTCTTCCTTTACCATAATATTTTAACTTGTATTTTTTAATGGATGGAAAAGTTTAAACTCTTTCCATTTGTTTGATCTTTTATTTATTGTTCATATTTTAATGGTGCATTTATTATTAGAAAATTCTAACATTTAATCCATTTCTACCATGCTTCTTTCTTTAGACTATGTATACTGCATTTATATGTCTATGTATACCTATACACTTTTGAAATTAAGAGTGATAATACTTGCATGACCTCTGGGGTTATTTATATTTCCAATCCTTAGTCCACAAATTCTATGGTGGGGAAAAAAACATGAATAATTTCCTTACTACTGTACCTAAAATACCTTGAATGAAGTCAGACACAGAAGCAGCTATCAAAAAACTAATTTGCAATACATATTCACTATCTATTCTATTATCACAGAAGTAAAAATACTTGAATTAGAAAAAAATTTAGATGCCAGGTTTTACTGACTTAACACAGAAAAAAAGTGTTAGTTGTGAAGGAATTTGAATTTCTGATGGAATCACTGACAAGACAAAAAAACATAATTAGATTAGGTGGGGATAGGATCAAGTGACAATTAAGAGGAAAATAAAAATTCAGAAAGAGTGAAAAATATATGGGCAAGATACAAGGTAGGTATTTGGGGGGGGACTTTTAAATAGAGGGTTGGAAATAAGAGTTTGGGCCTTTCTTGGATCATCTACCCCATTTAAAACTGTTGCTTCATAATTGCAGTCAGCTTAAATTCTTGCTACTTACAGTAAGAAGAGGTATCTTAAACCTTTTAGTATTAGATTAGACATGCCCTAATAAAATATAAAGGACCATGTTCATGAGGAGGACTCCATGAAAGATAGCACCTCTGCTGTATAAAGTTACATCCTAGATAACAAAGAAAAAATAGGGGCGCGGGAGGGGAGGATGGGTGGAGGGAGGGTAATTGGTGGCATCATATCTATGGTGCATCTTAGAAGGGTACAGATGAATCTTACTAAATGCAGAATACAAATGTCTTTATACAGTAACTAGGAAAGTGCCGTGAAGGCTATATTAAACAGTTTGATGAAAATGTTTCAGATTGTATGTGAAGCCAGCACATTGTACCCCATGATTGCACTAATGTACACAGCTATGACTTAACACACACAAAAAAAGGAAAAAAAAAACCCAACTAACTAAACATCCATTTGAAAAAAATTAGATTTCTGCTTCCACTGAGGATATAACAAGGAAATATCACTCCCAGCTTAATTATAAAAACAATTGGATGATCTAAAAAGTTATCATTATTTCCAATCCATAAGAATGCTGTGGTCACAAAGTAACCTAAAATCCAGGGGATGACTCTACTCGGAAAGACCGGCAGGACGCACAGCTGCTTTCATACTTGGCAGAGCAGCAGGAAGAGGAGACAGATGCTGTATTCATGTTGAAATGATGACAACATTTTAAAGGCTGATTGTGGGTTGGCATGGTAGTTTAGTTGGTCCCAGAACTCTGTACAAAAGGAATCCTTGCACAAAGCCACAGACTGTTCCTCATGCGCCTTCATCCAGTGCTCATGAATAAGATGAGATTTAGGGAAGGAGAACTGAGGAAGAGCTCCTCTGGGCACAGAAGACTGGTGGAAACTCTCCTACACGTGGGCTTTCTGCCCAGCAGGAGGCAGCAGCCCTCTACCATTCTGGAGCAACAGGAGCCCTGATACACAGGCACACCAGGTATTATGGACTGAGTGCTCCTGAACCCCCAAATTCATATACTGAAATCCAAATTCCCAATGTGTGATATTAGGAGAGAGGGTCTCGGAGAAATTATTTAGTCCATGGGATAGAGCGCTCATCAATGAGATTAGTGCCCTTATAAAAAAGATTCTCTTTCTGCCATGTGAGAACACAAGAAGTCGGCAGTCTGCAAGCCAGGAGGCCCTCTCCAGGATGGAGCAGGAGAGCCTGCTGATCTTGCACTTTCAGACCTCACAAGTGTGGGAAATAAATCCCTGTTGTTTATTAGACACCCAGTCCGCGGTGCTTTGTTAGAACAGCCCAGACCCACTAAGATGAGCAAGAGAAAGGAAAGAGGCCAGCTGTTATTTAACCTACACCAAGTGCCAGGCAGCGGAAATCTCCTGATGGGAGAGGCCAACATAGCTGAGAGAAAAAGCATCTGAAACTCGGCATCTCCAAGCCCACTGTGGTCCCAGGGTCCAGCAGGACGGTTCTGTTCAGGCACTCAGATGTCAGCCTTGCCAGGGAAAAGAAAAGTCGTTAAGCCATTGGAAGGTTCTGGTGAACTGAATATAGCTGAAGCAACAAGAAAGCCCAGATTCAAATCAACTTTGGATTAGAATCTTCTCAATCCCCCTATGTGGGGCACATACTGTATTGTCTGATTTACAAAGGAAAAAAAAAGTCCAGACTGAGCAAGAAGGAGATTCCGTCTCTACTAAAAATAGAAAACACTAGCCAGGCGTTGTGGCAGGTGCCTCTAGTCCATCAGCTACTTGGGAGACTGAGGCAGGAGAGCAAGAGGGTCTCTTGAGCTCAAAAGATTGAGGCTGCTGTGAGCTATGATAACACCACAGCACTCTACCCAGGGCAGAGAGTGAGATTCTGTCTCAAAGAAAAAAATAAAGTAAACAAAAATGTTTTAAAGTGTTTTTTGTCTGAGTCTAAATATCATTGACCTCAGTATCTGCTACATTGTCTGTATACAGTGTTTAATATTTCAATATAAATTTCAAGACACATAGAAAAGAAACTGACGAAATTAGGAGTCTTCATTGAGTCTTCGCCCCTTTTCCCTAACAGCAGTTGGAGTTTATACTCAGAGAGGGAGAATTGATGCAGGACAATTGGCGCCCTAGCCAGCTCAGCGGGGCTGGCAAACCTTCCGCCACCTCCTCCTCGGCAGTGTCGGTGGTGTGGCAGCCAGCTGAAGAGCCAGCAGGCTGGATGACAGGCAAGGAGGGGGACCTCCAACCTCCACCAGAGGCTCCAATTGCCAAAAAGTCTGGACAACTGCTGAGGAGACACCTGTGCCTTGGTGTCTCCTTCACTTCACACTTA
>CAUYON010096851.1:0-42579 GCA_963573935.1 Arctocebus calabarensis
TTTGTATGGAGGTATGGAGTATACTGTGAGCTGTTCTCTTTGGGGAGGGGACTCCCGTCCGCTTGGTGATGTGCTCTGTACCTTTTATTTGTATCCTTGGGGTCGCAGGTCGCTCCAGCAGGGTTGATGTGTGTTCCTCGATCTTGTCTCTTGGCTCAGCTCCAAACCATTGGCTTTCTCGCTAAATTTCTGTCCTTTAAGTCTCCTTCTGGACAGGAGTGTCTGCAGAAAGCTGACTACAGACCGCCATCTTGGCTCTTCTCCCCAGTTTTGATCCATTTTGATGTTCATGAAGAATAGGTCTATGTTTTTTCTGTAGAGCTGGTGTTGTTGTGGAGAATTTTCTCAATTTTTTCACATTAGCAAAAGATTTTATTTCTCTGTCAATTTTGAATCTTAGTTTAATAGGATATTGGATTATGGGCTAAGAATTGTTTATTTAAGGAGGTAGATGACCATTCCCTTCTGGCTTGTAATGTCATGGTTAAAAAGTTCCCTGTCACCCTGATGGATTTGCTCCTATATGTCAATTGGTGCTTACTCCTTGGTGCTTGCAGAATTTTTTCTTTTAGACAGGTTCATTCCAATGTGTCTTGTATGCTCTATTTGTTTTTATTTGAGCTGGGGTTTGATATCCTTCTAAGAGGAGCATTTTGGAATCCTAACTTGGGAAATCTTCATTTATTGTATCCTCCAGTAGGGCTTCAATTCCTTTGGGACATTCTTCTCCTCCTTCCAATACCAATAATTCACCAATTTGAATGCTTCATGAGGTAACCAGAATTCTCTGTGTGAGTGTTTTGCTTTCTTTTTTCATTTCTGCCTCTTTAACTGCCTCTGTTTGCTCAAGAACTTTATCCTCTAGCTTTGAGATTTTTTCTTCTCCATTGTCTAATCTGTTGTTAATACTTTCTACTGCTTATTTAAGTTCCCTGATTGACTATTTCAGTTTGGTTCTGTCTTTTTACTTTCTCAGTGATTTCCTTCATTGTTTTTGCCATCCATATTTTAATTTCCCTTTCTGTCATTTCCATTAATTATTTATAGGTTGAAACCTCTGCCGTGGCTGCCTCATGGTCTCTTGGCAGGTTGCTCTGTTTTGTCTCTTCATGTTGCCTGAATTTTTATGGTAATTCCTCCTCATGTGTGTTTTCTTCTTGCTCACTTTCTTCCTCTGCTTTATCTTTCTCACTACCTCCTTCAATTTAAATCACTTTGTCTCAGAGTTTAGGTATTGAAGTGGCCTTTGTCTATAAGGTCAAAAGGAATATAAGGATAAAGTGTGAGAAGAGAGAGAGGTAAAAAGAATATAGAGATAAGAAGGTAAAGCATAAAAGAAGTAGTGGTGGAAGAAAAATATTGAAAAAAAGGATAGAAGAAGGACAAAAAGAGAGAAAGAGAGTTCCAAGAGAGATGGTGGTGTTCTGTCTGTTACTTTGGCCACACCTACAACTTTAAGACTTTAGGGGGCCAGGATTGGCACGTCCCTTTTAGTCAAGTACTCCTTACCAACCTCAGCAAAATAATACCCCACCTCTGCGAACTACAGAAGAAAGAAAATCTGCAGTATGTTGCTGTGGGGACCTATCAATGTCATCTTTCCAAAGGCCTAAAGTAGAAAGACACTCTAAAACATTAGCTTATGGACACCACAAGCCATCCATTGCTGAGGTACCACAGGTAGACCAATGCCATGATCCCCAGCACTCAAAGAAAAGAAAAAAATGGGGGGGGGTACCTTAGCTATTGTATGAGAAATTATTTGTGAGAAAGATGAGAAAGGTAGAAAAATATCTTCTAACAGAGAGAAAAATGGAGAGAAATAACAAACAATGAAGGAATAGATGAGGCTGAAAAATCATATCCAGAATAGAAGAGCCCTTGCTGATTAAGAAAGTAAAAATGAAAAAAATAAAAGTACAACCACATAGGAAAAAAAAGGTAGAACATAAGGACAACCACAACAGCAAAAGAGAGAAAAAGAACACTAAGGTAAATATTTGGGAAAAGGAGCCAAAAATATGACAGAAATACACACACACACATATATACACACACATTTGTGTATATATGTATAACATATATATGTGTATAAACGTATATATATATGTATGTATGCATACATATATATTTTTATACATATATTATATATATACATATATATTGCAATATATTGCTGGGGTTCTGAATGGTGCTGTGCAGTTAGGAGCCAGAGAACACACACCCTGGTTTTGCTAAGTAAAATGGGGACAGGAAGCCACTTTCTAGATGAAGAGGAGATCCAGTCCTGTTCTCTTGACTTATTTTCCCTCAGACAGGACCTGGTTGCCTCATCAGCATTCAGTCCCCATGGAAGTGAGGTCCTAAAGCTTACACCAGATACCTTAGGAAGCTCATCAATCCGTGCTCCCTGACAACAAAGTGGATTTCCTGGGAGGTGTGGGTCCCAGTCAGTTCACCTAAATGATGTTTGCCTGTGCTCAGCAGGTATGCCAGAGACAGTTATGCATTAGGACCCTGCAGAATGTCTCTTCCTCATGGCCTTTCCACAATGGCAATGCCCAACTAACAGCTATGCCAATGGGAGATTCACCCCGCCCAGTATTCAGTCCTAGCTGCTGGAGGCTGTTTGAGTCCACTCACTCATTTAAGCCTTCCATGGCAGCTCCAGTAAGATCAGTCCAAAATCAAAAGGCTATAGGGAAGCCCTTTCCTGTGACTGATCCTCTGTGAGAGGGCTGGCTGTATGGCTCCTACCTATAGAAAAACACTTGCTTTCTGTGCTGGATTTCCTCCTCAGCTCCAGCCCTCCTTACTGGCTCCTGGAGACCAAAACTGCTTCATTGTGCTCCTGTAGTGATGTCGCTGGGAAAGTGCCTCCAGCCAGAGGTGGCTGGAGTTTTTTATCCCCGTCTCACCATGAGGAGCTAGTAAGATGTTTCTCATCCACCATCTTGCTCTGCCCCAGGATTTCTGTTTTTTTTTAAATATCTCTTTGTTTAAATTTTCATTCAGATCATGAGTAGTTTTCCTGATTTCATTAGGTTGTTTATCAGTATTCTCTTATATCTTGCTGAGTTTTCTTACGATCATCAGTTCAAATTCCTTTTCAGAAATTTCCTTTTCTGTGGGGTCAGTTACTGGAGAATTACAGTTTTCCTTCTTTGGTGGTATCATGTTTCCTTGATTTTTCATGTTTCTTGTGTCCCTGTGCAGATGTCTGTGCACTCTGTCTCTTCTTCTTGATAACTGAAACCTGAATGTGATGGTGCAATCCAGGACAGCTATCTTAGTCCATGAATTGTAAACTGCATATTGAAAATGGCAAAACAACTAAATGGATACATTGGTTCTCAACCCTTCAAGTTACCACTCTATTAAATCAATAAATGTGTATTGGGTGACTAATATATGCAAGGCATTGTTTAGGTACTGGGGATAAAGCAGAGAACAAAATAGTAATTTCTTACATTATACAACTTACCTTGTAGCTGGAGGGAGTGATAAGTAATTAAAACACAGTATGATAAATGGTGTTAAGTGCTAATAGGGAGAATAAAACAGAGATGAGAAATAGGCTACTGGAATTTGACATTAGATAAAGAGAATTGACCATCAGAATGAGTTGTATGAAACTTGAAGGTACATGACATGAAAGATCCCAGCATTGTGAGACAATAAAGAATATCATTAACCATGAAGAAGAAGGAGAAGAAGAAGAAGGAGAAGAAGGAGAAGAAGAAGAAGAAGAAGAAGAAGAAGAAGAAGAAGAAGAAGAAGAAGAAGAAGAAGAAGAAGAAGAAGAAGAAGAAGAAAAAGAAGAAGAAGAAGAAAAAGAAGAAGAAATAGGTTACATATGTAATTGTTATTACTTTAGATAGGGTTTGAGAACCAGAGTTCATGGTGGGTGCAGGAAAACCTGAGGGGATAAAGAATAAAGAAGAGGCAGGAAAACTACAGGGATTTGAGTATGGCAAAATTGTGATTCATCTAAGAAAGACAGGTAAAATAACTTGGCCGTTTCAGACTAATCCTCCCAGAATAGATACAGTTCTTACAATGTTTCCAAGGTTAAAAAAGTATGGCAGAGTTAAAATGACATATTTGATCTCTGAGTACATATAGAACCCACAGTTGCATATGATTAGCATCTGACAAAAGTGAATGTATAAACCTAGATTAAACAAGGCAACTTGATTATAGCAGAAAAAGTGTAGAGCAGAGAATTATAAGACCTGTGTTTAGACCATAAATTCAGTTTGTTTACAAGACAACTTCCCCCCTCTCTGGGTCCCAATACTGTTATCTGTGAATGAAGGTGCTTTGTTGTGTAGATGCTCTGTGGCCTACCAGGGTTGTAGAGATTCCTGTCATAGCATATTGAGGTAGAAATGGAGGGGAGAAAAACAAACAAGGCTGTTGGGTATGTCTCTTCTTATCAGAATCAATCAATGGGTTCAGATCCATTATGACTCTGCTAGCTTGGCAACAGCAGTGGAAAACTTTGCTCACTTCTACTTATAGTCCACTGAAGAGTTTGATGAGGTTTCCTGAATGATATGGGTATCACAGGATGAGGAGGAATTCAAGGAAGAGGGCTGTAAGCCTCTGCCTTTGGTGTTTTTCTCTCAATGATTTTATAGAGTGAGAAAGAAGACTCTTCAGAGTTGGGGTTTGGGATTGGGTGCTGGTTTTTGAACTTTGAGCCATTCCTATCAGAATGAGCTCGAATGTTAACAATATTTTACACTTTTAAAGCCTTGGCCTGCAGTCTCAAATATTGTAGAACTTTTATTCTTTAGTTAACCATTCAGGGCTACCCTATCCATGGGAATAGGGCAACTCATATGGGCTACTGCATAAGAAGGTTTTTAAGTTTATGGTCAGTTTTTAGTGTGATTTTAGCATTCCAACATGTCTGAAATTACACTATTACCAGTCACTTTCCTCTAGTTTTTCATGAGGAATAGGAGATAGGTAGGTAATAGATCAAAGGTAATATTTCCTTACCTCTGCATGTTACATTACACTTTACATAGTGCTTTTCAATTGAGGTGCTCAGGTGAATTTCATATGAATCTGTGTTTTTACAAAGTTTGGACCTTATTCTCATTTGATAGATCCTACCTCTATTTATTTTATAAGTCTCAGCTTGAGCTTTACCTCCTCTGTCATAGTTCCACACACATACTTGGTCCTGCCACTGCCCGCTAATCATAGTACTTAAACTGTATAGTTCTTGTGTAATCACCTTATTATCCTTATTTGGTTCTCCAGTTGTTTCATGTGTAGATGTTTGTTTTTTTCTCAATTAGCAATCATCATCTCTTTCAAAGCTTGTTAAATGGTTTTCCTGCTTCAACTTGTACTACTTTCCTAATAGTCTATTCCCAAGATAGAAGATAGAGTCTTCTTTTTAACATATAGTCAAATCATATCACTTCCTGTGATCAAAGCCTTGCAATGGTTCCTAGTCTTATTAAGAATAAAATCCAAAGTCTTAAAATGGCCTAAACAGCAGTTCTCAATATTGGCTAATGTGGGGTTGGCTAAGCCCATTGGAAAACATATATTTCCAAAGGTCTTAGGATAATAGTAGCAAATTTACAGTTATGAAGTAGCAACAGAAATAATTTTATGGTTGGGGGTCATCACAACATGACCCCCAACCATAAAACATATTAAAGGGTCACAACACAAGAAAGAACCTGTCATGTTCTTCACCTTGCCTGTCATTTCTCTAATTTTCTTTCATTTTACTCTCCTATTGCTTGCTGTGCTTTAGCCACATTAGCCTCTTGAACACCTCTAGTACATTCTTTCAGGACATCTGTACTCTCTTCCTGGAAGTGAATTTCCACAGCTATCTACAGGACTAGCACTTTCACTTCTTCATGTCTCTACTCAAATTTATGTATAAAATAGACCTTTATTTGCCATCATATGTAAAATAGTAATGGCACAACCTAGCATTCCTTTCCTTATTACTCTGCTTTATTGTTTTCCATTGCATTTTCTGGCATACTATATTTTTGCTCGTTTATTTGATCATAGTCTGTATTTCCTCACTAGAATATATATTGAGACCAAATACTTTGTTTTGTTCAATGCTATATTCCCAGACTCCAGACCAGTATTTCACACATAGTAGATATTCAAAAACTCTGTTGGATAAATAAATAAACAGGAGCATAAAAGCCTTAAGTACAGTCTCTGTTCAATTCCTCCATTCACATTCCTCATACTAATTATACTTACCTTAATTGAACAATGAAACTTATATCATAAAGAGCTCTTGTAAACCTTCTAGTAAACCTCTCTCATTTAATAGATATTAAGACTGAGAGAGGGCGTTGCCTGTGGCTCATCAAGTAGGGCGCCAACCCCATATACAGAAGGTGAGGGGTTCAAACCCAGCCTCAGCTGAACTGCAAAACAGAAAAATAGCCAGGAGTTATGGCAGGTGCCTGTATTCCCAGGTACTTGGGAGGCTGAGGCAAGAGAATCGCCTAAGCCCAGGAGTTGGGGGTTGCTGTGAGCTGTGTGATGCCATGACACTCTACCGAGGACGAAAAAGTGAGACTCTGTCTCCAAAAAAAAAAAGACTGAGAGAAAGAGTATTATCCAGGCATATACAGCACATTAGTTGTTGGCAGAATTAGATGAGAATTTGAGCCACCTAAGTCTAGATACACTTTTCCTGCTATATCATTCTAGGCACACAAATTAGTCTTATTTCCAAACTATAGGACACGAGTAAGGTATTGTCAGTTTGGAGAAATAAGCTCTGGGAAGATCAATGTTGCAATGAAAGAATTTGACATGTCTACAAACACAAGTTTCCCTAAACATTTTACTCTCTGGTTTTGGAGGACAGTAACAATTAGACCAAGTGTTACCTGATCTATGCAAATATTTGACCTACTAAACAACACATAATAGAGCCATTCTATAAATCAATTAGCAAGTATTTTTGAGTGCCTAGCATGTGCCTACACCTGTGATATTTGCTTAGGGAGCTCTGAAGATGGTTAGCCTTGACTCTTGCTCTCTAAGATCACTCTAATAATGAAGGCAAGGCTCACCTGCCTGAAACAAGCAGATACCAAACTATGAGATATAGACAATAAGCACTATTAAGAACAGTGGGAGACCACTAAGGGCTGAAGTAGACTTAGGAGGCACTGTAGAGGAAAAGAGACATCTTTGCATCTATTTCAGACTATATTTCTGCCAGTGTTTTGCCTTCCTTCATTTGAAAGTATTTGCTTGCATCCATGGATCTGATCCTCTTTTCATGGCTCTCCAAGGAAGTATAATGTGTTTCATACAGTCAACAATTCTTTTGCTTACCCCTCCAAGCTCTCCCAAAATGGGGTATGCTTTCAATCTCAGACAGGTTTACCACTCACTGTGCGGGTACCAGTTACTGAGGAAGGGGCTTGAAATAAAAAAGAGATGAACAGAATACGTTTGCTTAACTCTAGTAAGAGACTACTACGACAAATATACACAAAGGTCTATAACATAATTCAGTATTTAAAAAAAATCAGTTTACTAATATGTTCTTCATTAAAAAAATAGATTTAAAGTGACAAATGTAGTAAACTCTGTTTATGAAAAAATTGTTATGAGAGCTCAGATGAGAGAAAGAAATATATGGACAATCAGCCATAGTTTTTCAGACTAGGTGATATTTGAAATGGACTTGGAATATGATTTGATGTTTTCTAGGAACTCAGAGGTTGGGCGTTTGGGCAGGATGAGACATTCCAGACAAATGGAACAGCACACAAAATTGGAAGTTGAGTAGCTTGTTTGCAGAATAGCTAGTTCGTTTGTTTGTGTGTCTGGAGCAGGTATGGTAATGGCTGGCATTATCACCACTATCAGTTCCTCACATGCCCACGGCAGAAATTGTTAATCCAATGCATTTTTTTTCCCTCAATAAGCCCAGCAGTGACTTAGAATCCTTCAAAACCCAGTATTCCAAATGGCTACTTGCAGTCAATTTGTTTATTTTTTTTTAATTGACTCCTGAGGTGAAACATATTTGCCATCCTTGGCTGATTCTAAATGCTTTTAAAGTGATATATTTTTAGGAAACAGAATCTTATTGATAATCTGTATTTTTAATAAACTACTTCCCCTACTATTGCTCCCCGGCCCCATGATTCTAATGTAGAGAGTTCAAGGACTTATATTTGGTAGCTGCTATGGTATACCATGTTCCTGAGTTTAGATTTTTCTCCTATCATCAGAAATTTTAAATTAGAGTGGGTCTTTATTTTAGAAAGCTATGTGTAGCAATAGTATGATGCATAGACTAGAGGAAGAAAAGACTGGTGGCAGGAAAACTTCTTCGCATGCAACTGTAATGATTCAGGCAAGAGATGACAAGTACCTAAGAGGAGAGGATAAATTGGAGACAAAATGAGATGTGATATGAAGGTAGTAAGTGGCAGAATCCAAATTATGAGAGAGGGAGAAACAACTTCTAGGTAAAAGGAGGAGGCTGGTGTTTGGGGGAAATGTATAAAGGTGGAATTTGATTAGGCCTTCAAGGATAGTTAGCACTTGACGTTGAGAAGAGGCTAAAGGAGGCGATTTTGTAGTTCTGGAACATCAAGAGCAAATATCTAAAGGTAGAAAAATCACAGGGCATTTATGAAAAGTGGTGAGTAGTTCAAATTTAGCAGACATTAGCTTAGCATTCAGAGGTGACTTTTTTCCCCATCATCATCCTTGTTCCTAGACATTTCTTTCACCATCTACCTTGCAGGTGCTCAGGAAACATAAGTTGGTGTTTATATTAATGAAGTTTGGCCAAATGAATAAGGTATTTTATCTTCAAGAACACCATTCTTTTGTTGATTATAAGAGTCTTTTGCTTTTTGTGCAGTTCTAGGTTATTCCCACTGTCATTTGCCAGCCTCAAACCCTCCTGATGGAGGAAAGCCAAGAAAGGATGAAAGCTGTTTGTTATATAATGGAGGAAGGAGAATAGTTAAACAGCTAACAAAAAAAAAAAAAAAAAGAAAAAGAAAAAGAAAAGAAAAAGAAAAAGAAAGAAAAAGAAAAAACAAAGAAAAGAAAAAAAGAAAAACAGGGAACATCCTGTATGTACAAAGGCAATCTGTACAGAGTTCTGAACAAACTTCCATGAACCCCTAAGCAAAATGAGTTATGAAAAGAACTCTCCTTCAATTAAATTACTTTAAAAATTACCTCAACTTTTTTCATTAGCATTATATTCAGAGTTCTGTCTCATTTTCTCCATTCAACAACCATTGAGATATGTTTATAATTTTCCTAATTATAAAGGTGAGGAAACTAAAATTCAGAAAGGTTACAGGACTTAAGTAAGAATATTAAGCTAGTATTTGACTAGGGCAAGCTTAAATCTATGTTTTCTAAGATGTACTCCAAATCCCGAATACTTCCGATGCAAAAGGATCTATCAAGTACTAATTGACATAAAATCTAACGTAGTTTTTATTTATTTATTTTTGAGACATAGTCTCACTTTGTAACTCTCGTTAGAGTGCTCTAGTGTCACAGCTCACAGCAACCTCAAACTCTTAGGCTTAAGCAATTTTCTTGCCTCAGTCTCTGAAGTAGCTGGGACTACAGGTGCCAGCCACAACTCTTAGTTATTTTTAGAGATGAGCGTCTCCCTTTAGCTCAGGCTGGTCTCAAACTCATGAGCTCAGGCAATCCACCTGCCTCAGCCTCCCAGAGTGCTAGGATTATAGGCATTAGCCACTGCCCCTAGCCCTCTAACCTCGTTTTTAAGAGGATTCAACAAAATTTCATTTTGACACACACTTTCTGAGTACCTACTGTGTTTTAAGCACTACACTAGATCATGGGGTGCAGATACTGAGAAAACATGATTCTTATTGTCAAGGAGCTTATATTGTAGTAGGAAACACAGACACTTATGGAGATAATCACAGGCCTATAAGAGAACTTGAAAAGCACCATGAGAGTTCAGAAGAAGAGGGAATTACTGCACTTAGAGGAACTGGCATTTGAAAAAGGCCAAAAGCTTTAGTTAACACAATTAAATTCCTATGACAGAATTGCAGACTTATAGCACAACTCCTAGGTAAGGACTCAAATATAATTTGAAATTTACCTTAGAAAGACAAACAGCATAACCTAATCATTTGTACCTTCATATTAATATGAAATTTAAAAAGTTTTAAAAATTGCAGACATGGAGGGAGATGGAACAGGGAGAAGATAATTGAATGGGTATATTCTGGGGGACTTCCTAAAAATACCTTTGTGCTACTCTGATTGGAGGCATAGTTCATTACCTTTGCAGTAGCCATCACTGTGGTGCTACTGTCTGGTCTGAGTTCAGTGGAGCCCGTGTTTTGTCCTAGTAACCTCTGCATTGACATCTGCCAAAGCTAGTGCAGGGTGTTGGATGATGGGACAATAGATTGGGTATTGCCATTTGCATCAGCTCTTCATGTGCCTGAGGCTGAAGTTTGTCAGGTTCAAGAGCCATCAGAGTTAATAGGAGGTATAGGACCTGTTAGTAATTATTCTGTCTACCAGAGGAGGGAGAATTGAATTAACAAGATTGAAACTTAACATTTCATTTCAGTTAAGAGCAACATGATCTCCTGTGTGCAAGGAATTTTTATAAGGTACCACAGATTTACCGTATAGAGAGCTAAGTAATAGGTAAAGAAGTAATTGTAAATAAATAGCCTACTGTTACATGATGTGTAGTAAAGTTATGTATGATGAGCTATGAGTACACAAAGGATAGAACAATAAATTGTTTTGGGGGAATTAGAAAAAGCTAAAGTGGGTAATAAACATTAGAACTGGGTTTTTATGGATTATTATACCAAGCATTGTACTAGATTCTTTGGGAATACTGTGGATTCTTTTGGCTGAAAATTACAGAAAATTTAAACTGCTTCAAAGTAGGGCATTTATTCACTCATATAACAACAAAGTCCAGATGTCAGACATCAAGCTTGGTTCGGTCATGACTTTGGCTGTTTTCCTCTGTGATTCTCTTGACTCTGCCCTCCACTGCATGTTGGGCTGGTTTTTCTCATACTATAAGAGTCGCAACTGGGGTTGATACTGTCTCTTTTGTATTAAGTGAGATACAGGGCATTGTTTCTCATAATGTAATACAAAAGTGAACCTTAGTGATTCAGGATAACTAAAATTTAGAGTAATATTATACTAAGCATGTTGGGGGGGGGTAACCTGAGAATTAGTTTAACCTGTTTGAAATAGCTTATTTGGAACTTCAACTTCAGCTTATGTTTCATATTTATTTAATTTTTATTTTTAAATGGTATCCTTTTTCTTATGATTCTTATGTACAAATGTTGAACTAGAGACAGATTGGACTCCTAAATTCTTGACTCCTAGAATAGCAATACTATTCCCATAACACAAAGGTCACTTGTCCTATCAAAGCATTTTTCACAGGCTAAATTATGCAATGAGGACAGTGTGCAAAGCTAAATTATGGGAAAGCAGTACTGTGAATGGTTTAAGAACACACACAGTCCCTAGAGTCTGCCACATCATATCTGGTTCTCATCTCTGCTTTGCCATCATTTAGCAGAGTATCTTGGGAAAATAACTTCATTTTATGAAATCTTAGTTTCTTTATCTACAAAATAAAAACAATATTGTTTGTACCTAATAATATTTGAGGATTATATGATATAATCCATGTAATACATATAGCAAAAATTCCCACACTTTCTCAGTCTATTGTGGTCTTAGTGTCTCAGTAATCTTTTTTACAGAATACCTCAGACAATAGAAATACATAACATTTCTGTTTATTGAGTAATTAGGTACAAATATCTTGATCGTATTAGTTCACAATGCATCTGACAGATGTTACTATGTTTCCCTCAAAAATTAAAAATGTCTTTCAGTACATTTGTGAGTTGGCTATAGCATTCAAGTGTGCCCTGGCGATCAGTGTGAATAGAACATTGCCAGACACATAGTTGGTGCTAATTAGGTGGCATTTATTTTATTTATTGTGAACTGTCTTTGATTATTATTAGATAGGACCTACGTACCAAAGAGGTACTTCACAGTTTGAATCAGATGTTCACTATCTCTGAAGAAGGATGCTTCTCTGCTTAAGAATAATATCTTCTAGTTTGACATTTTCTAAGTCAGCACCAGCTTACTCTAGCCTGGGAAGGAAGAGTAGTTTCTTTTCTTTTCTTTTCTCTTCCTTCCTTCTTTCTTTCTTATCTTTTTTTTTTTTTTTTTAGATCAAGGCTCAGTATGTCACTCTTGGTAGAGTGCCATGGAGTCACATCTCACAGCAACCTCAAATTCTTGGGCCTCGGGCTTAAACGATTCTCTGGTCTCTATTGAACAAGGAATTTTATTTTTGCTTTATATCAGGGGTCAGCAACTGATTCTGTAAAGGACCACATAGCAAATATTTTAGGCTTGAAGAGCCCTACTGTCCTCGATGAAACTAGAGGCAGGAAAGCAGCCATAGATCATATGTAAATGTAAATGAGGGCAGCACCTGTGTCTTATGGGTAGGCACCGGCCTCATACACCAAGGGTGGTGGGTTCAAAACTGGCCCTGGCCAAACTGCAACAAAAAATAGCTAGGCATTGTGGCGGGTGCCTGTAGTTACAGCTACTCAGGAGGCTGAGGAAAGAGAATCGCTTAGGCCCAAGAGCTGGAGGTTGGTGTGAACTATGATGCCACAGCACTCTACTGTGGGTGATAAAGTGAGACTCTATCTCTAAAATAAATAAATAAACAAATACATAAATAAATATAAATTAATGAGCTTGGACGTCTTCTAGCAAAATCTTAATCATAAACTGAAATTTGAATTTCTTGTAAATTTTTCACATCCTTAAATATTATTCTTCTTTTGATTTTTTTCAACCTTTTAAACATATGAAAACCATTTTTAGCTCATGCTCTGTATGAAAATAGACAGTGGGATAAATTTGGCCTGTAAAATCTAGTTTTCCAACCCTGCTCTAGTAGGCATAACTCAGACTATTGCATGGATATTATAGGGGGGAGAATTTTAGCTAATAAAAAGTGACCAGTGTTATAGGAAAAATAGACTAGGTTGCCCAGGAAGTTAGAACTACCACTTTTCCACCACAGGTATTCAAGCACCACTGGTTGGAGATGTTGTATAAGGATTCAAAGGTGTTGGGGGGGATCAGACTTGAGGCTTTCTAAGTTTATAGGACAGGACTGTGCTTCTTCTTTCACATGACCATCATTTCCCAATTACTAGGTATGTCTCCTTTATTTTTGAAGTTATCTGTTATTGTTTTCTACTCCTTCCCACTTAGCATTTGGTAATATTGTCTCAATTTGCTCCTAATTTTTTCATTCATGTACATCTTATTTTTCTTCCAGAAATCCAGGGGTTAATGTCACCAAGCAGGTGCTGCACTGTTGCCTAGCAACCATTAGGATCAGCTGAGAATTTCTCCCAAGGCCTTTGTAGGATGATGGTCCGACACAAACATCAGGGCAGAGTAAAAGCTAATGAGATAATATATTTGAAATCCCTTTATTAATTATGAAACTGAGTTCAATTTCTTTTTTTACAGAAAATAATATTCTCTCTTACTTTACTATAAAGGGTTTAAGTTTGCTTTAAGAAATTTCATCTCCTTTTTGTTCCCCTACCTTTCACAGTGGTTTGGCCCTGCTTTTTAGAACAACAAACCTTTTCTGCCAATCCTGCACAGTGATTTGATCCTGTCTTATAGACTAGTAGGCCTTTTATGTTCTTACTCGTCCTTCTTCTTTTCTGTCCCTATTCCAGAATGATTAGATTGTGTCTTATAGAAAAGAATCCTTATCAATTTCCCTGTGTACTTCAGTGGTTTGATCCTGTCTGGAGAGCATTAGCACCTTTACCCCTCCTGTCTCACACCAATGATTTGATCCTGTGCCATTGAGCAACAGTTTCTTTTAGCCCCTCCCCTGGGATCTACAGTGGTTTGATCCTCCTTCTTGGACTGTTAGGCCCTTCTTGATTCCCCTTCAAGCATCACTACCACAAATGGTATGATCCTTAGCATCAGGTCCTTTTTGTCCTTCCACTGGTCTTTTAAGCAGACTGAAGCAGATTAATTTCATTTCTGATACATTCAAATCCCTTCAGTGGCTTACTATTTTATTAGCAAAGTAAAACTGGCCCAAATGAGTATAAAATGGTCAGAAATTGATCTTGATCAGTTCAAATCTTTTCTGACAATGAAAAATCAGTTGAGACCATTTCAGATCTATTTTGACTAGTTTAAACTAATTGCAGAGCTGGAGCCTGACGTCCGTAAACCCAGGAAGATGGCTGAAGACTATGCTGATTCGAGACAAAATAAGGAATCAGGTACTCACAGAAATTGAAACAGAGATGAGAACTAGGAAAGATAACAGATCAAATAAGGAAACAGAGAAATACAGGAGTCAGGATTAGTTGAGAGAGGTTCAAAAAAGTTTAAATGCATTTTCTTTTTTTTGAGATGTGAGAGGCTATTTTGAGGAGGTAATGCAGGGTTTGGAGCTCTGCCTTGGTTTTCCTGGAAAGCAATATGAGAGCTAACATCATCCAGTAGCCCCATCTCCCTGGAGTTAAAACTCTGCAGGCTAGCCCTTGAGGCCATTCTTTGTGTCTGGCCTCACCTCAGGCTGAAATCAATAAAGTCCCAAACCATTAAAGTCCAATTTATAGCCATGATGCCATTTAGCAATTTAGAGATCTATTTAGGTTAGAAAGAGGGGCTGGTAAATCTTAAAGAAAAGACCTAATTAAAATAGGAAAGGCATGAAATAAATGAGTCAGTTAAGTTAATTAGAATTGAGTTGGAGAATATACCTTGTGATGTTTTAGATGTGTGAAAGAGGTTGGTAGATTGAGAACAGTATCAAATATCTTATTTGTGGGACTATCTCCTTGTTTGTGGTCTGAAGTAGCAATTGGCCTGTGTAGTCTGGATTTCTCCCAGATGGTTGTCTTATTTGTCTTTGTGGAGCCTGCAGTGTGAGGCTGAACAACATGGAAGATGAAAAATAAAATGTTCATAGACTGCAGCATTTCTAATTTGTGTGAAATCTTTTCAGTGGAGTAGTGGTCAGTCAAGATGCTTTTATGAGTGACATAATGCTGCAAGATTGAAGGTGAGGTTGGAGCTCTGTTTGTGCAGTATGTCTCAACATCTTTTCTGCAGAAGGATGAGACTCTGTGGCTATTTATCTGAAAGGTGAAAAAGGTTTCGAAGTATAGCATGGGAACTTGCTGCCTTGGAGGAAAGTGAGTTCTTTTTTGTGAAAGAAGTTGGCTTAGGAGACTGTGAGTGGAAAGATGTCTTTTATGAAAATGGCTTCAGTTAGCCACTGCCTATTTCTTGACAGGGAGGAAGGTGGGCCATTTTAGTCAAGACAGTTGAATGATGCTTCCAAATGTTTAGGTAGGAAGAAAAACAAGAAAATGTAGAGTCAGATAACCTAGGCTTTGAGTCCTGGTTCTGTCATTTACTGTGTGGACCTTGAGCAAATTATCTAACCTCTCAGAAACTTATTTTTCTTATTTGTGAAATAAAGTTAATATCTGTCCTAAAGATAAGAAGCTTAGAGTTTTATGCCTTTTGGAGCAAAGTAGCTGCCATTCAACATCTTTGTTGTATTAAACTAGGTTGTGTGGCAAGAATTTGTGTGTGTGTGTGTGTGTGAATAATACATAATTTAGTTTGATAAGGATGATCAATTTACTTTTAAATTGTCAGCAGTGTCTCTTCCAAATGAAACTTCTGAAATCTTCTGAGGAGTCAAGGAGAAATTTTTCATTGAAGTACTTCATAAATTATAAATTATAATATAAATGTGGATAATTGCTATTTTTATAGTATGTTTATTATCATTAAAGTGACACTTAGCAAAGCTGCAGCATAAAATACTTTCTAGTGTTGTTGATTCACAGATTTCTCTGGTTCTAGAATTAGTTCTTGCATTATCTTATCCTGGACCTGTGGCCACCAGAAGTCCTGAAATATGGTATGCAGCATCATATCACAGTGACCCACAGGGGAGCATAGGATATTGGGTGGAACATGTCAAAGATACAAGTGTGAACAGGGTGGGGTGTTACAGTATGTCTTTCTTTTTTTTTATTTATTTGTAGAGACAGAGTCTCACTTTGTCACCTTTGGTAGAGTACTGTGCAGGCGCAGCTCACAGCAACCTCCAGGTTCTGGGCTTAGGTGATTCTCTTGCCTCAGCCTCCCAAGTAGCTGGGACTACAGGCTCCCACCACAACACCCGGCTATTTTTTGATGCAGTTTGGATGGGACTGGATTTGAACCCACCACCCTCGTTATATGGAGACAGTGCCCTACTCGCTGAGCCACAGGCACCACCCTACAGTGTGTCTTGCAGCCTAAACATATTGAAATTATTTTGTTCCAAGGCAAACCTAGACCATCTCATCTGGATTTGTTCACCATCCCCGAAAACAGCAGGATCAGGTAAAGGTGCATTTCAACAACATGGGCCATGTTGTGGACCTTCAAGAATATGAGTCCTGATTCTGCCATTCATAATGAGGGGAATAGGATCCAAGTCAGGCTCAGCTTGAAAATATTAAATTTTAATAAATGTGTGACCATGAAAGCCCCTCAGGGAGCTGTATTCTGTACTCAGATTAGTGGGCTAGGAAATGTGGCCTTTTTTATTGGGTAATTTGACTAGCAGATGCAGATAGGTGATGGTTACAGTGTACTTGTTGCAAAGAAGAAAACAAAGATTTTTATTTTTATGACATCCTACTGAGCAAGATGAAGTAAATATGAGCTTTGATTTGTTCCTTTGGTTGAATTTTGAAAGTACTACTATTTTTATTGTGCACTTACTATGTGCCAGGTCTTGTGCTAAGTGCTTTATATGTAGTAATTGTTACAACAGCCCTAGGAGCTGTGTCATATTAATTTTATCATATAGATGAAGAAACTATTTACAAAGGGCGCTAATTATTTATTCTATGTTTCCCTGGAGTAGTAATTCTTAAAGAGCAGGGGGTGAGGGTACATTCTCTGGGAGAATTATCAGAGTCACTTTCATAAAGGGTTTGCTGCATCACACAAGCTTTCCCACTCATTTTAGTTTTCCTTTTAGGAGGTCTACCCAATTCTTTGGTATCTCTAATGTTTTATGAGCCATTATGATCAATGTAAATATTGAGGTAGGAAAAAAGGTTGAGCTTCACTATTGCAAAGAGAGGCCCTTGGTGGTAGCTGTATTCTCTGTACTTGACTCTAACTTGGTTTCAACATTTTAATTAATAGCTTGGATGAACATGTAAAAATATATACTCATCAAATGTTAAAAGAGAATTATAATATGAGAAGTATATGTGCTGGAACCAGGAATCCAAGATTTCCTGAACTGAAAAGATGTTAAAAGAGTAATAAAATAAATTTGATAATAATAAATGAAGCATCTTGCATTAGTTTGATGAAACAAATAGTAGTTTGAGGTTGTAGTGAGCTGTGATGATGTCATTACATTTTAGCCAGGGTAATAGAGTGAGAGGCTGTCTCAAAGAAAAAACTACTTGTGGCACTTATGTGGCCATTTTCAGTTATGAGCACAGTGGCAAAAATTTAAATTGGCCACTGTGCTTGTATCCAGCGAGATCCAGTTCTGCCTTTTGTATCATCTCTCATACTGTAAATAAATACTCTTTCCATGTCTATATGGTGCTAAGTTTTTCACATTTTTGTGCTTTTTTTTGGTAATTTTATTGTATATAATGCCCATTTGACTGCATTGCTGAAGTGCTGTCTAGTGTTTCTAAGCTCAAGAAAGCTATGATGTGCTTTATGGAGAAACTATATGTGTTAGATAAGCTTCTTTTAGGCATAGATTATAATGCTGTTGGTCATGATTTCAAAGTTAATAAATCAAAAATACATATTAAATAAGACATCTTTAAATAGAAACACAGATAAACAAGTTTATGTATTGAGTGATTGATGAACACGTGACCAGAGGCCCACAGGAACTTAACCCTGTATTTTCCCAGGGGCAATGGTTTAGTATTCCTTTAATTCAGTGTTTGCAGTGACTTTATACAACATGTCAACCATAAATACCATACATGTAAATTTTTAAGGGCAACAACAGGATCTCAATAAAAAAAAATGTGCAAAGGAGATATATAGGTGATTAACAGAATAGGGAAAACAAATGACAAATTAACATCATTGAAAAACTCTTTCATTTTGCTAGTACTCAAAGAAATCAAATAAAACGAATAATGACATGTAGTTTTATTAGCTATCAAATTAAAGAAAATAGAAAAGATAATACTCTGTGCTGATGAGAGTACAGTGAGGTAGTAATTCTTGCACACTGCCAGTGGATTACATTTATACATAGTTTTTGAAAGTAGTTTGGTAATATCTATCAATAGCTCTAAAAATGCTAATATCTTAAGACTCAGATCTTAACTTCTAAGAATGTCTTGAGGAAAAATAAATTCAGATAAAGATTTATGTACCTTCAATGTAGTATAACATTATTTGTAAACAATAAGAATGGGAACAAAACTGAAAATGCCTGCAAATAGAGGAACAAATATATTATGGATGGAAATAGGATTGAAATATTTTTTTAAATTATTTCTTTATTCATTCATTTATTTATTTATTTGAGACAGAGTTTCACTATGTTGCCCTTGGTAGAATACTGTGGTGTCACAGCTCACAGCAACCTCCAACTCTTGGTCTTAAGCAGTTCTCATGCTTCGGCCTCCCAAGCAGCTGGGACTACAGGCACCTGCCACAACACCTAGCTATTTTTTGGTTGCAGTTTTATTTGAAGCTACTGTGAAGTGTCTTTGATTTGCTTCTCAACTTGGCTGTTATTGGCATATACAGAATCTATTGATTTATGGACATTGATTTTGTAACCTGAGACATTACCATATTTCCTGATGATTTTCAGAAGTTTTGTGACTGAGTCTCTGGGTTTTCTGAATATAAGATTATATCATCTGTAAAGAGTAAAATTTTGACCTCATCTGCCCCTGTTTACATGCTCTTTATATCCTTCTCTTGCCTGATTGCGTTAACTAGACCTTTCAGAACTATATTGACTGGTAGTGTCAATAGAGGATATTATTTTCTGGTTCCAGTTCCAAGTGGAAAAGCTTTCAGTTTTATTCCTTTCAGTATGATGTTAGCTGTGGATTTGTCATATATGGTTTCAATCAGCTTAAGAAATGTGCCACCTATGCCTGTTTTCTTAAATGTTCTTGTTTGAAAAGAATGCTGAATTTCGAAAAATGTTTTTTTTTTCTGCATCTATTGAGAAGATTATATAATCTCTGTTTATGCTTCTATTGATATGATGTATCACATTTATGGATTTGCATATGTTCAATCAACATTGCATCCCTTGGATGAAGCCCACTTGATCATGATGTATAATTTTCTTAATAAGTAGCTCCAATCTATTATTTAACAGTTTGTTGAAATTTTTGTATTGATATTCATTAGTGAAATTGGTCTGTAGTTCTCCTTTTCAGCTGGGTCCTTTCCTGATTTTGGAATCAAGGTGATGTTTACTTCATAGAATGTGTTGGGAAAGATTCTTTCCTTTTCATTGTTTTGGACTTGGTTCTGCTACTTAGGTACAAGCTCATCCTTGAAGGTGCGATAGAATTCTGACATGAAGCCATCTAGTCCCGGACTTTTTGTTTCTTTGTTGAACGTTTTTTTATTGTTTCTGCAATTTCAATGCTTGATATTGGTCTATTCAAGAGATCTATTTCTTCCTGGTTAAGTCTTGGCAGATGGTGTTATTCCAGATATTGGTCCATTTCCTCCACATTGTCAAATTTCTGGGCATAGAAATATTGGTAGTAGTCAGAAATAATCTCTTATTTCTCTGTGGTATCAGTTGTTATTTCCCACTTTTCATTTCTGTTTGAGGTTATTAGACATTTTGTTTTTCTATTTCTGGTTAACCTGGCAGTGATCAATTGTATTTATCTTTTCAAAGAACTCACTATGTTTGATTAATTTTCTGAATGATTTTTTTCTTCTCAATTTCATTTATTTTTGATTTAATTTTGGTTATTTCTTTTCTTCTTCAAGTTTTGGGTTTGTATTCCTCTTCCTTTTCCATTTCTTTAAGTGAATCACTAGATTATTGATGTGCTCTCTTTCTGGGTATTTTTTTTTTCTTTAGCATCTAATGTGCTAAATTTCCCTCTAAGGACTGCTTTTGCAGTGTACCACAGGTTTTCGTAGCTTGTGTCTTCATTGTTGTTATGCTCAAGGAAGTTAATGATTTCCTTTTTTTATCTCTTCCTTGACCCAACTGTCATTCAACATAAGGTTGTTTAATTGCCATGCTTTTGTGTTAGGTTAACAATTTTTGTTGGATCTGAGTTCCATTTTTATTGCCTTGTTGTCTGATCAGTATTATTTCGTTTCATTTGATTTTGTTGAGATTTCATTTGTGTCCGAGGATATGATGTGTGTTAGAGAATGATCCATGGGTTGACAAGAAGAACTTATATACTTTAGCTTTGGGAAAGTGTGTTTGTATATGTCTTTGAAGAACAGTTGTTGTGGTGTACCCTTTATGTACCTTGTATCTTTGTTTAGTTTCTATTTAGAGGATCTATCAGGCTCTATAAGAGGAGTGTTAAAATCCCCTGCTATTATGGTGTTATGAGATATCATATTGCTCAGACTAATGAAGATCTATTTCAAAAATATGGGAGGATTTAAATTGGGTGCATAAATATTTAGAATGGAAATATCTTCTGGCTGTATTGTTTCCTTTACTAACATGAAGTGTTCATATTTGCCTTTTTTTACTTTAGCTACTTTAAATCCACTTGTATCTGAAAATAAGATTATGACTCCTCTTTCCTTCTGATTCCCATTTGCTTGAATTATTGTCTTCCATCCCTTAAACCTGAATTTTACTTTGTCCTGTGAGGCTAGGTTTGTTTCCTGCATACAGAAAATGGATAATTTGATTTTTTGTTGTTGTTGTTCAATAAGCCAGCCTATGCCTCTTCAGTGTTGAATTCGAGTCTTTAACATTTATTGACAGAATTAATAAGTGTGATGACATTCTATTCATCTTATTTTGTGAAAGTCAGTTGCTTAATTTTATCTTCTGCATCATTGTAGAAGCCTGGTTTTGTCCTTTACTTTGTGGGTGTTTACTTTAGTATTCATCCATCATGATGGTCAGTGTGTAAGAATAGATAGATCAAAGCATTTCCTGTAGAGGTTATCTTGTTGTGGCAAACTTCCTCAATGTTTGCATATCAGTAAAATATTTGATTTCTCCATCAATTTTAAAGCTTGGCTTACCAGGAAATAGAATTATGGGCTGAAAATTGTTTTGTTTAAGATTTAAGTTAGATGACCATTCTCTTCTGGCTAGAAAAGTTTCATTTCCGAAGTCCACTGTCACCTGATGGATTTGATACTGTAGTTCAATTGACGTTTACTCCTGGCAGCTTGCAGAATCTTCTCTTTTGTCTTGACTCTGGACAGGTTAATGACAATGTGTTGGGGTCTTGACCTGGAGACAGGGTCTGCTAAGACTTTTGGCACTGGTGGCGACTGACTGAAGAAATATGAAGTTAGAAATGATGACAAAGAGAGAAGAGACAGAGAATAGGATTTTTAAAGGTGGTAACTCAGGGGACATCCACCCATTTGTGTAGTTGCAGCAATGGCCCAGATCATCTGTTCCACTCAGCTTTCATTGAAATCTGTTTACCTATCTTTGAGGGAGGGAACAAAGGTACTAGAAATTTCTCTGAGTGAGCATATCAGCTCCTATTGTTTCTATTATTATTAAATTTAAGGATCTGAGGAGCCTTGAGAAATCCAAAACCTGAGCCTTGTATGGGGGCAGCTTCCTGTCTGAAGTCACACACACACACACATATTGGTAGGAGGTGTTAAACCCCACTAGTTCCCTGTGGAGTAGAACACCCCTGGCATCATTCTTCTCTGAGGAATTGGTGGAAGAGAAGAATTTTCCTCTCATCACCACCACAGAGTATCTTCCTCAGTGGTAAGGGATATAAGCCCTCCTGTCCATATCTCAGGGCTTCAGCTGTCCCCTTGATCTCTGTCCCAGTCAAATACAAATCTCTAGAATGGGTATTTGCTTTTTCTGTTTACTAGGCAGGAAATGACTTATTTAATGTATCTTTCTAGGTTTTGCCATAGCCTCTTCTGTGTCCATTGTTTTTTCCTCAAAGTGTTCACAGTCCCAGAAGGAGTGTTTGTAAGCTGTATTCTGAAAAGGTCAGAGTTCTAGGAAAGGCAAGAAACTTAGCTTAAAGATATACTAGATGGCTTTTCATTGTCCTGACTCCCTCAGCTTACTTTTTAATTTTCCCTTTTTCTTGGAGTGCTCTCCGCTGCCAAGAATGCAGTATTTGGTCCCCATTTTGCCTGCAAAAAGTGTCTTGGAGAAGCTCTATTTGAGTTGAGACTACCTGAGTCTGATATCCCTCTCAGAGGTGTGTGTCAGTGTCTTTGGTGATATTTGGGAAATTTTCATTTATGACATCCACTAGTAGGGCTTCCATTACTCTGGGATGTTCTTCCCCTTGTGGGATACCTATAACTTGTATGTTTGAATGATTCATGAAGTCCCATAACTCTGTCAGTGAACATTTTGCTTTATCTCTCTTTTCTTCTGTCTCTTTAACTGCCTGTGTTATCCCAAGAGCTTTATCCTCTACATCTGAGATTCTTTCTTCTGTGTGGTCTATTCTGTTATTGATACTTTAAACTGCATCTTTAACTTCCATGATTGACTGCTTGAATTCATTAAGCTCTGATATATCTTTTCTATCTTCTCCATATTGTTCATCTCTTATTTGATTCTGTTTTTGTATTTCCATGTTGTTATTTTTCACTTTCTCAGAAATTTCCTTCATTGCTTTTGACATCCATATTTTAAATTCACTTTGTGTCATTTTTTAACATTTCTTAATAGGTGGACTACTCTGTAGTAGCTACCTCATGTCCCCTTGGGGGAGTTTCTCTGCTCTGGTTTTTCATGGTGCCAGGATTTTTCTGCTGTTTCTTTCTCTTGAGTGTTTTCTTTTTGTCTTTTCCCTTTCACTACTTTTTTTTTTTTTATTTTCACTTCTTCTTGCTCTTTAAGTTACCATGCCTCTGACCTAATGTGTCAAAGTGTCCTTTTGGTAAAGTACTAAAAAGATGAGAAGAGTGAAGAGAAAGAAGGGATAAAAGATTAAAAAAAATAGAAAAGAGAAAGGAAAGGGGGAAGTAAAAGGGAAGATTGACAAAAAGGAGAGAGAAATGTAAAGAGAGTGACAGGAGTAATAGTGGTGCAAATTAGCAGTTTTTTGTTATCTGTAATATATTATTATTATTATTATTATTTTACATATACATGTGTTTATTAGGTTTTCACTTTTTGCCTTCACAAAATTAAAAAAGGCTTAAAATTTAATAACAATAACAATGTTTAAGATAAGGACTAGAAACAAAGGCCTCATAAAGAATGAATGAAGACAAATATATTCAGAAAAGAAATCAGATGATTGCTGCATCAAAATATTAAGCAATAGTAATAATAATAATGCAAATAAAATAACATTCACATTGTCAAATAAGAGTATGTCTATTACAGAATGCTTTGACTCTGAGGTTCAGAATGGAGTCATCAGTTGATTTCTTATTATATTTTTTCCAAAGTCTCAAAAAATAGACAACTACTATTTATAAATAAAAGTAAAATATAATTTCAAAAAAAAGACTATGCCAAATTTTATAGACAGTAGAAAAAGAAGAAATAGTTTAAAATCATTCTACTTAATCTGTATACACCTTATATTAAAATTAGAGAAAATATATTATTATAAGGGGGAAATTATAAACGTATTTCACTTATAAATGAGGGTACAATATCCTAAAAACATTTTTTTTTCAGATTTTGGCTGGGGCTGGGTTTGAACCCACCACCTCCAGTTCCCTACTCTTTTAAGCCACAGGTGCCGCCCCCTAAACAACATATTAACAAGTTAGAATTAAAAATTAATGTTTAAGTAACGTACTTTGGTCAAAATTAAATCCAATTTATGTGAGATTAGTTACTAATTTCTTTTCCTTTTTTTTTCTTACGTTCATCCCCTCTCTCCTTGTCTGTCTGATCTCCCCTTCCCCCATGGCCACATTGTGTCATTAATTGTCATTAATTGTCCTCATATCAAAGTTGAATACTTAGGATTTGCACTTCTCCATTCCTGTGATGCTTCACTGAGAATAATGTGTTCCACCTACATCCAGGTTAATACAAATGCTGCAAAATCTCTATTTTTTAATGGCTGAGTAATATTGCATGGTATAGATATCAGCTTACCAATCCATTCCTGGGTTGAAAGACATTTAGGCTGTTTCCACATTTTAGCAATTGTAAATTGGTCTGTGATGAACAGCCTAGTACAAGTATTTTTATAATAAAAGTTTTTTTTTTTTTTTCCTTCTGGATACATGCCCAGTAATAGGATTGCAGGATCAAACAGGAGGTCTAGGTTGAGTTCCTTGAGGTTTCTCCATACTTCCTTTCAAAAAGGTCGTATTCATTTGCAGTTGCACCTGCAGTGTAAAAAGTGTTCCTTTCTCTCCACATCCATGTCAGCATCTGAAGTTTTGAGATTTTGAGATATAGGCCATTCTTGTGGGGGTTAGATGATATCTCAGGGTGGTTTTAATTTGCATTTCTCTAATAATTAGCTAAGATGAGCATTTTTTCATGTATTTGCTAGCCATTCATCTATCATCTTTAGAGAAGATTCTATTCATCTCTCTTCCCCATTGATGTATGAGATTTTTTGTTTTTTCTTGTGGATTAATTGAAGTTCTGTATAGATCCTGGTTATTAAGCTTTCATCTGATTCAAAATATGCAAATATCCTTTCCTATTGGGTAGGTTGTCTATTTGCTTTGGTTGTTGTCTCCTTGGCTGTACAGAAGCTTTTCAGTTTAATTAAATCCCATTTGTTTATTATTGCTGTTGTTGCTATTGTCATGACAGTCCTCCTCATAAAGTCTTTCCACAGGCCAATGTCTCTTCTTTTATTGGGGATTTTTATTGTTTCATGCCTTAAATTTAAGTCCTTTATCCATCTTGAATCAATTTTTGTGAGTGGAGAAAGGTGCAGGTCGAGTTTCAGTCTTTTACATGTGGATATCTAATTCTCCCAGCATCATTTATTGAATAGGGAGTCTTTCCCCCAGGAGACATTCTTGTTTGGTTTATGAAAGATTAGGTGGCTGTAAGCTGTTGGTATCATTTCCTGGTTTTCTATTTGATTCCAAATGTCTATGTGTCTATTTTTGGCAGTACCATGCTGTCTTGAACACTATGGCCTTGTAATACAGCCTAAAATCTGATATAGTGATACTCCCAGCTTTGCATTTATTCATAAGAACTGCCTTAGCTATATCGGTTTTTTTCTGGTTCCATACAAAACGCAGAATCATGTTTTCTGAGTCTTGAAAGTAGGATGTTGGTATTTAATAGTTTTTGGCCAATGCTGGGTTTGAACCCACCACCTCTGGTATATGGAGCTGATGCCCTACTCCTTGAGTCACAGGCACTGTCCATGGTGTTGCTATTTTAATAGGGATGGTGTTAAATTGGTCAATTGCTCTGGGAAGTATAGACATTTTAACATTGTTGATTCTTCCAGCAATGAACATGGTGCATTCTTCCATTTCTTAATGTCCTCTGCTACTTCCTTTCTTAGGGTTCCATAATTTGCTTTATAGAGGTCCTTCACCTATATTTTAGGTATATTACTAAGTATTTTGTTTTCTCTGGGAATATGGTGAAAAGAGTTGTGCCTTTAATTAACCTCTCATCTTGGCTGTTGTTGGCAACTGAATTGTGGACATTGAGTTTATATCCTCAGACATTACTGTATTTTTTGATGATGTCCAAGAGTCTTGTGGTTGAGTATTTAGGGTTCTCCATGTATAAGATCATATCATCAGCAAAGAAGGAGAGTTTGACCTCCTCTTGTATGACTTTTTTAATGATAAGCTGCAATCTATTGGCTAAGATTTAGTTGAGAATTTTTGCATCTATATTCATTAGTAAAATTGGTCTACAATTCTCCTTTTATTTCAGTCTTTTCCTGGTTTTGGTATCAGGATGATGTTTGCTTCATAAAAGGTTTTGGGGAAGATTCCTTCCTCTTCAATTTTTTAGAATAATTTCTGCAGTATGGGAATAAGCTTTCCTTGAGGGTTTGATAGAATTCTGGTGTGAAGTCATCCAGACCAGGGCTTTTTGTTGTTGTTGTTGGGAGTGTTTTTATTGTTTCCTTGATCTCAGTGCTTGTAATTGGTCTGTTCCGATCTATTTCATCTGGGCTAAGTCTAAGGAAAGGTTGTGATTCAAATATTGATCCATTTCCTACACGTTTTCCAATTTCTGGGCATAAAGTTTCTCTTAGTATTCAGAGATAATCTCTTATATCTCTGTGGCATCAGTTGTTATTTCCCCTTTATCATTTCTGATTGAGGTTGCTAGAGATTTTATTTTTCTATATCTAGTTAGTCTGGCCAAAGGTTTATCTATTTTATTTATTTTTTCAAAAAAATACCCTCCTTATTTCTTTAATTTTCTGAATAATTCTTTTGTTTTCAATTTCATTAATTTCTGATTTAATCTTGGATATTTCTTTTCTTAGCTGGGTTTAAACTTAGGTTGTTCTTCTTTTTCCAATTCCATAAGATGACTTGTGAGTTTTGATGTGCACTCTTTCTGTTTTTCGAATGTAGGCTTCTAAAGTGATAAATTTTCCTCCCAGGACTGTTTTTGTCATATATCATAGGTTTAGGTAGCTTATGTCTTCATTGTTGTTATACTCAAGGAAGTTAATGATTTCCTTTTTTATTTCTTTCTGCACCCAACTGTCATTCAGCATAAGGTTGTTTAACTTCCTTGCCCTTTTGTGAGTTTGAGCATTTTTTTTTGGAATTGAGTTCTAATTTTAGTGCCTTGTGGTCTGAGAAGATGCAAGGTAGAATTTCAATTCTTTTCATTCTGTTAAGGTTTGTTTTGTGTCCTAGGATATGATCAATTTTGAAGAATGTTCCATGGGATGATGAGAAAAATGTATATTCTTTATCTTTGGGATAGAGTGTTCTATATACGTCTATCAAACACAGTTGTTCTAGAGTCTCATTTAAACCTCTAATATCTTTGTTTAATTTCTGTTTAGAGGATCTGCCCAGCTCTGAGAGGGGTGTTTAAGTCCCCTGTTATTATGGTGATATAGGATATCATATTGCTTAGACTAAGCAAGGTCTTTTTCAAGAATCTAGGAGCATTTAAATTGGGTGCATAAATATTTAGAATTGAAATTTCTGTTTCTTGTATTTTTCCTTTGACTAATATGAAGTGACTATCATTGTCTTTTTTGACTTTAGTTACTTTAAATCCACACGTATCTGAAAATAAGATTGCAATCCTTTTCTTCTGAATTCCATTTGCCTGAAAAATTGACTTCCAACCCTTAACTCTGTTTTAATTTGTCTTTTGATGTGAAGTGTGTTTCCCGCAGACATCAAATAGATGGCTTGTGTTTTTTAATGTAATCAGCCAATCTATGCCTCTTCAGTGGGGAATTCAAGCCATTGACATTCATTGAGGTAATTGATAAGTGTGATAGTCATCTTATTTTGTGAAAGTCCATTGCTTAGTTTTGTCTTTTGCATCACTGTAGAATCTAGGTTCTGTCCTTTAATTTCTGGGTGTTTACTTTGCTGAAGGTCTATTGTGATTGTCAATGTGTAGAACAGGTGGAAGTATTTCCTGTAAAGCTGGTCTTATTGTGGCAAATTTTCTCAGTGTTTGCATATCAATAAAATATTTTATTTCTCCATCAATTTTAAAGCTTAGCTTAGCAGGATATAGAATTCTGGGCTTGGAATTGTTCTGTTTAAGTAGGTTAAAGATAGATGACCATTGTCTTCTGGCTTGAAAAGTTTCATTAGAGAAGTCCATGGTCACCCAGATAGGTTTTCCCCTGTGCATCATTTGGCACTTACTCCTGGCAGCTTGCAAGATCTTTTCTTTTGTCTTGACTTTAGATAAATTCATCACAATATGCCTTGGAGAAACTCTGTTTGAGTAGGGGCAACCAGGGGACTGATGTCCCTCTAAAAGGAGTACATCAGAATCTTTGGTGATATTTGGGAAATTTTCATTTATAATATTCTCTAGAATGGCTTCCATTTCTCTGGGACATTCTTCTTCCCCTTCTGGGATACCTATAACTCGTATGTTTGAATGCTTCATAGAGTCCCATAATTCTACCAGTGAACATTCTGCTATATCTCTCTTCTCTTCTGCCTCTTTAACTATCTGAGTTATCTCAAGCTTTATCCTCTACCTCTGAGATTTTTCTGCTTGATCTAATCTGTTGTTGATACTTTTTATTGCACCTTAAGTTCCCTAACTGACTGCTTCAGTTCCTTAAGCTCTGCTACATCCTTTCTATATTCTTTGTATCATTCATCTCTTATTTGATTCTGTTTATGGATTTCCTTTTGGTTATTTTCCACTTTCTCAGCAATTTCTTTCTTTGTTTGTTGATTGTTTTCCACTTTCTCAGCAATTTCTTTCATTGTTTTCCACTTTCTCAGCAATTTCTTTCATTGTTTTCATCATCCATATATTAAATTCCCCTTCTGTCATTTCTAACATTTCTTTATAGGAGGAATCCTCTGCTGTAGCTACCTCACATTTCATAGAAGGCGTTACTCTGAACAAGTATTTCATGTTGCCAACATTTTTCTGCTGATTCTTCTTCATGAATGCTTTCTTGTATCTGTTTCCTTACCCTAATTTTTCTTTCAATCCTTCTTGCTCTTTAAGTTATTGTGCTGCTAGCCTTAAGTTTTAATGATTCCTTTTGGTACAGGACCAGAAGGATGAGAAAATTGAAGAGAAAGAAGGGAAAAATATTTAAAAACGAAGAAAAAAGAGAAAGAAGAGGGGGTGAGTAAAAGGAAATATTGACAAAAAGAAGAAAGGCACAGAATGAAAGAAACAGGAGTAATATATGTATATAGTAGGGTACTATTACCCAACCTTAAGAGTGCTGGGTTGGGTGATTTCCTTTAGGTCAACAGCTCTTTGCCAGCCAGATCAGACACAGTACTCCACCTCCACCAGGTAGAGCAGAAAGACAAAAGCACTATAAATCAAATCAAAACAAACAAGCAAAAAACCCTTATGGGTTAAAATTGGGGAGAAAAAAACAAATAATAGGGGCAGAAACACTGGAAAAATGAAATTCTAATTGTTAAAGAAGACAAAAACAAGCCTTAGCAAGAGCGATACCTCACTTCTAAAAATAGAAAAATTAGCCAAGTGTAGTGGTGCATGCCTGTAATTCTCCCTACTTGGGAAGCTGAGCAGGAAGACTGCTAAAGCTCAAGTGTTTGAGGTTGATGTGAGCTATTATGTTACAACACTATACCCAGGGTGACAAGGTGAGACTCTGTCTAAAAAAGGAGAGTGGGAGGGCAGAGCAGTGGAAGTGGTGAAGAGTAGAAATATGTGACTTTATTTTGGAAATAAAAAGTAAAATTAGAAATAGCAGTGGCAGGGGTAGAGGAATTGTTAATCAATTGAACTGTAATGTGAAAATAACCACTAGTATTCTGCTTAGTTCAGAGAATAATGCCATGGTTAGATGATATAAGGGCTATTACAGTGCTCTTTAAACTGTAGACCACTGTCTCAATGAATGTTAAGAGTCTTTGAGCCTGTGCAGCTTGGCAACATGGTGATGGGAACTCAAAAGGAAGACTATAATGGAGGGAAATGAGGTTCCCTAAATCTCCCCTGTCTCCTGTGCTTGTCAGTTCACCCTGCTCATAGCACTTCCTATTTTCTTCTACCATACTGTATAGGAACTTCATATATGTAAAAATATTTGTAAATGCATAGACCATATCTGGGATGATACATAAGAAACTTTTAACAAAGATTGCCTCTGGAGATGGAAACTTGGTAGAATTGGGAAGATCACTTACTTTCATTTTGGACCTTTTCAACCATATATCATATACATGTGTTACCTACTTTAAAAATATAAAACAGATTAAAAACAGAATGGAAAAATGGGAAAAAAAAACTCATATTCCCCAATACATTTCTATCTTCTGCACTTTTCATTAATGAATTAATGACACAATTCTCTCTTTCCATCCTTGATTTTCCTGTGACCTTGTAGCACCCTTTCACTTTCACCTGATCAGTATGACTTTGCCAATTAACTATTGGCAAAAAAAAAAAAAAAAAAAAAAAGATTATTTTATTGATTTATTTATTTTGAGACAGAGTCTCACTTTATCACCTTCAATAGGGTGCTGTGGTGTCATAGCTCACAGCAACCTTGAGTTGTTGGGCTCAAGCAATTCCCTTTCCTCAGTCTCCTGAGTAGGTAGGACTACAGGTGCCCACCACAATGCCAGGTTATTTTTAGAGATGAGTTGTCACTCTGGCTCAGGCTGGTCTCGAACTCATGAGCTCTGGATAGCCACCCACCTTGATCTCCTAGAGTCCCAGGATTACAGGTGTAAGCCACTGCACCCGGCCCATCTTCTGCATTTCAATCACAATATTTTCTTTGTGTCTTTACTTGCCTGTGAAGCCCATTCTGAGCCGTATTTTAGCCCTCTTGACAACTTGATGTGGGGGCTAATGGGAAGAGGGAAGTGAAACTGGCAGGAACAGACTACTCCTGCAAAAAATCAGTGGAGAAAATGAACATATAAGGTAAAGGAGGACCTTGGGGTAAAGACAGGGTTTCTAAATTAGGTATCTCTTTATTTGTGACTGGGGAGACTTTGAAGCTATTTATGGATAGGGGGAAGCTAGAGAAAGGGGAGAGAAGTTGAAGATGAAGGAAAGAAAAGAGACTGTAAATAGACACACCAAAACTATCATCAATGTTGGGATAAAGTTGCAAATGAACTTGTTTTTTACAGAACTGTTCAGAAATAGTTCTGAAAGTCTGAAAAGACGTGTGTAAGTAACCAGATCCCAGAACAGGCATCTTTGTGGCTGTTTCCAACAGAAAATCTTCACAATGAATCCTGTTGGGTATGTTGACTATTATTAATAAGGCACAACACAGGGCAGGATTGGTGTGGTTTAATTAAATGTACTAATTTAACATTCACAAAGGAGAGGAAGTTTCTGTGACAGTATGGGTACTTGAATATAGAATCTATGATGGATTAGGGCCCAAGTGTTGAGGGTACTAACATAGCCAATGCAGTACTTGATACCTAGTAGGTGTTCAGTAAGTGTTAGTGACATAATTCGTTTATTGAGCACCTCCTATCAATCAAGCACTGTACAAGGCACTGGGACCACATAGATAAGGTAGATAGAAGGTCCTCCTTTTTGAAGTGCTTAGGTCTAGTGATGGATACAGTCAGGTGATAAAGTTTTACAACAGAGATACAAATAGAAGTAGGTTAAGGTCTACCCAAGAAACATAACCAGACTGCAGAACATTGAGGGGTTATAATTGGAAGATAGTGAAGACAGTGAATGTAGACTATTCTTTCAAACAGTTTTGTTATGAAGAAAAGGAGAGGGAGGGAGGACAGCAACAGAGAGGGGCAAGGTTGAAGGACTGTGTTTTATATGATGAAAAGTTTTAGTATATTATTGTGCAAAAGAGAAAGAAACATTAGAGAAAAAAAAAGAGTGAAGATTTAGAAGTTATGGTAGTGATTGATGAAAAGAGATCTCTGAGGATATATATAGGAAGGTATGAGAAAGAAAGTTGACTGGAAATTCCTGAAAAAATTGTTGTGGTATTAACAACTCTCCTGAAGCAGAAGAAGATGAAATTTTGGATGGTGCTAGGTCAAAATTTAGTAAATTAAGAGTATGAAAAAGATAGGGGTTGAGATAATGGATGATAGGACCTGGGTCAATAGTAGAAGATAATTAGGAAGCAGGGCACTGATAAACTGTGAGAAAAGAAGAGAACATAGAATAGGAGTAATGTGAGTGAGAAAAATTTTATTATAAAGAAAGTAGCCACATAGTGGAATATATGTATTTAAGATTTCAGAGGTGAAGCAGTTCTGGGTTATGAAAAGAACCTCAGTGTGACCATGAGTGTGTGTGGATAAATAAGTTGTAGAAAAAGGTCACTGGGATTGAGTTATGGATGTTGAACTTTATGGTAAATTCCCAGGAATATTGAAGTTCCTTCATGATGGTACAAAGAATTCCATCAGGTGCCAAACGTTCAATTTCTGTCTAGGAGAAACTAGGAAGTAAGCAGCTGTCATTGGTAGAGGGAATGCTATTTGTCTTAGTTGCCATTCATCTACTTTCCCCGGTAAAGACATAGGTAAGGGAAGATGTGCCTTATGTCTATGAGTTTGGCTTCCCTTCCCATAAGGACTTCTAAGGGAATGAGATGGTGGACTCAGGTTGCACATGGTGTTTGACCTGTGATTGTGGAGTTCAGTCTGTTCAAGTAACATCAGTTACCAAAAGGCCTAGCCATCAGGATAATGCAGGTCTCTGTGACTAGCCAGGAACATGCAATTCTGCAGAAGCAGTGAGATGTAGGGATGAAGAGGAGTGGAATCAACAAAAATGGAGATGGAAACAAGATGTCCTGGGATGAGTAGTTTCTCAGAAAGTGTGGTTAACTGCCAATCTGTTTAGGTGTTTCCACAGTCTTTACAAGAATAGCAGTAGTAATAAGATATGAAATATTTTATCTCTACTAATATTGTGAGAGGAATGTCAGGCAGAGAGACCAAGTTTTCCTGGTGTCCCGGAGAGTTTTTGAGGTACAATTTTGGTTACCAATTGCCTCCAATGTTTAAATCCTGATTGGGGAGGTATCCCAGAGTAAGAATAAGAGTAGTGAAATCCCCTCCTAACCTTGGAGATACCTGGAAGAAAACCTACAGAGAATAAGGAATAGCTTCAAGAAGGCCCATATTGTCTTCTTTAACAGGAACAGCAGCAAACAGCAATAGTGATGATGAGAGCAGCTAACACATAAATAGCATTTACATTTCAGTACTTAAAACAATCCTGGGAGGTAGGTACTGTTAATTATATCCCCATTTTCTTTCTTTTTTTATATTAAATCATAACTGTGTACATTGATGCATTTATGGGTTTCAGTATACTGTTTGATATACAATGTGAAATTCTTACATTGAACTAACACATCCATCACAATTAAACTCTTTTCTCAATGGTTTTTAAGTGTACCATTGCATCATGCACATTAGGTGAGGTTCCCCAAAATACCCTCCTGCCTCCCACCTCACGCCTCTTCCCGCTCTCTCCTTTCCCTTCTACTTTCTGGAATAAAGTTATGTTTTATCATTCATATGAATGTGTAGGTGATTATATATTGATTTCATAGTAGTATTGGGTACATTGGATACTTTTCATTTCATTATTGAGATAATTTATTAAGAAGAATATGTTCCAGCTCCATCCAGGTAAACATAAAAGATGTGAAGTCTCCATCTTTCTTGTGGCTGCATAGTGTTCTATGGTGTACATATACCAAAATTTGTTAATTCATTCATGGGTCGATGGGCACTTGGGCTATTTCCATGTCTTGGCAATCATGAATTGGGCTTCAGTAAACATTCTAGTGCAAATGTCTTTGTTGTAAAATAATTTTTGATCATCTGGGCATATATCTAGTAGAGGAATTGCAGGATTGAACGGTAGGTCTACTTTTAGTCCCTTGAGTATTCTCCAAACTTCTTTCTCAAAAGGTCGTATTAGCTTGCATTCCCACCAGCAGTGTAGAAGTGTTCCTTTCTCCCCACATCCACACCAACACCTGTAGTTTGGGTGATTTTGTGATGTGGGCTAATCTTATTGGAGTTAGATGATATCTCAAAGGGTTTTGATTTGCGTTTCTCTGATGTTTAAAGAGAATGAGCATATTTTCATGTGTTTGTATGCCATGTGCCTGTCTTCTTCAGAGAATTTTCTGTTCAAGTCTCTTCTCCACAATGAATTGGGATTCTTTGTTCTTTTCGTATTGATTAGTTTAAGTTCTCTGTGGATTCTAGTTATAAGGACTTTGTCGGAAATATAAACTTCAAAAATCTTCTCCCACTCTGAAGGCTGACTTTTTGCTATACTTACTGTGCTCTTCGCTGTGCAAAAACTTTTTAGTTTGATCAGCTCCCAGTAATGTATTTTTAGTTTTGCTTCAATTGTCTGGGGGGGGGGGGGGGTGTGTTCTCATCGTAAAATATTCTCCCAGGCCATTTTCTTCAAGTATTTTCCCTGCACTCTCTTCTAGTATTTTTATGGTTTCATGTCTTAAGTTTAAATCTTTTACCCAGTGAGAATCAATTTTTGTTAATGGTGAAAGGTGGGGGTCTAGTTTCAGTCTTCTACTGGTCAACAGCCAGTTCACCCAGGATTATTTGTTAAATAGGAAGTCATTCCCACACTGAATAATTCTGACAGACTTACCAAAGATCAAATGACAATAAGTAGCTGGGTTCATCTCTTGGTTCTCTATACTGTTCCATAAATCTACCTTTCTGTTTTTGTGCCAGTGCCATATTTTGATCACTATAGATTTATAGTATACCCTGAAGTCTGATAACGTGGTACCTCCTGATTTATTTTTATTTCTGAGTAATTTATTTTCTATACATTTTTTTTCTGATTCCTTATTAAATGAAGCACTATTTTTTCAAGCTCTTTAATGTATCACAGTGGTGCTTTAATAGGGATTGCATTAAATCTGTAGATTGCTTTGGGTGGTATGGACATTTTAACAATGTTGATTCTTCCCAGCCATGAATGAGCATGCTTGGTTTTTCCATTTGTTAACCTCATCAGCTATATCTTTTCTCAGTTTCATAGTTCTGTTTACAGAGATCATTCATGTCCTTTGTTAGTTAAATTACCTGATATTTTATCTTCTTTGTCACTACTATACAAGGAATAGAATCCTTTACTATATTTTCAGATTGACTATTGTTGGCATATTTAAAAGCCAGTGATTGATAAGTATTGATTTTTATCCTGAGATGGTACTGTATCCCATGATCACTTCTAAAAGTTTTGTAGTTTAGTCCCTGGGATTTTCCAGGTATAGGATCGTATCACCAATGAAGAGTGAGAGTATGATATCCTATGACCCTATTTGGATACCCATGATTTCCTTCTCTTGCCTGATTGCAATGCCTAAGACTTCCATTACTATGTTGAATAGTAGTGGAGACAGTGAGCATCCTTGCCTCATTTCCTGATTTGAGTGGAAATGTTTTCAATTTTATACCATTCAATATGCTATTGGCTGTAGGTTTGCTGTAGAAGGCCGTTATAAGTTTAAGAAATGACCCTTCTATGCCTATTTTCTTAAGTGTTCTGATGATGAAAGGATGCTGGATATCATCAAAAGCTTTTTCTGCATCAGTTGAGAGAATCATATGGTATTTTTTTTTATTTTATTGATGTGATGTATTATATTTATAGATTTGAACAGGTCGAAACAATCCTGTAACCCTAGGATAAACCAACTTGATCATGTTGTATAATTTTTTTGATGTGTTGTTGAATTCTGTTTCCTAAGATCTTATTGAATATTTTTGCATCAATATCCATTAATAATATTGGTCTATATGTTTTTTTTCTTTGTTGGATCCTTTCCTGGTTTGGGGATCAGGGTGATATTTGCCTCATAGAAGGTATTGGGAAATATTTCTTTTTTTTTCTATGCTTTGGAAAAGATTGTATAATATAGGTATTAGTTCCTCTTGAAAGTATCGATAGAATTCAGATGTAAAGGCATTTATTCCTGGACTTTTCTTTTCTGGAGACATTTCATATTGCTGATGCTATTTCAGTGATTGATATGGGCTAATTCAAGATTTCAAATTCTCTCTGGTTGAGTCTAGGAAGGTAGTGTGCTTCCAGGTATTGGTTCATTTCCTTCAGGTTTTCATATTTCTGGGAATAGATATTTTTGTAGTAATCACTGAGGATTTTTTTTCAATTTCTGAGGTGTCTGTTATTTCTCTGTTATCATTTCTGATAGACAATATTAGAGATTTTAGTTTTCTGTTTCTGTTTAGGTTGCCCAAAGGTTTATCAATTTTATTAATCTTTTCAAAAAAAACCAACTTTTTGTTTCATTGATCTTCTAAATGATTCTTGTTTTCAATTTCATTTAATCCTGCCCTAATTTGGTTATTTATTTTCTTCTGCTGGGTTTGAGGTTGGAATTTTCTTCCTTTTCCAGTTGCTTGAGATGATCCACTAAGTTGTTCGCTTCCTCTCTTTTCAGTTTTCTTTTAATGAAGGCTTGCAATACTATAAATTTCCTTAGGACTGCCTTTGCAATATCCCCCAGTTATGTTTTTTTTTTTTTTTTCTTTTGCAGGTTTTGGCCAGGGATGGGTTCAAACCCACCACCTCCAGCATATGGGGCTGGTACCCTATTCCTTTGAGCCACAGGTGCCACCCTATACCATAGGTTTTGATAGTTTGTGTCTTCATAATCTTTTTGTTCCAAACATTTGATTTCCTTCTTAATCTAGTCTTTGACCCAGCTATCATTGAACATAAGATTATTTAGTTTCTATGACTTTGTTTGAGTATGAATATTCCTGTTACTGTTGAGTTCAACTTTTATTCCATGGTGGTCCAAGAAGAAACAAGGAATATTTGATGAGGTTAGATGTGTGTCCTATGATATAATCAATTTTGGAGGATGACCCATGGGCTGATGAGAAGAATGTGTATTTAGTTTTATTAGGAGGAAATGTTCTGTAGAAGTCTATTAAGTCCATTTGTTCTAGGTTCAGGTTTAAGTCCAGTATTTCTTTGTTTGGTTTCTTCTTGGAGGATCTATCCAAAACTGTCAAAGGGGTGTTAAAAATCTCCAACTATTATAGTGTAGGAAGATATCAAGTTGTTTGTATCTATTAAGGTTTGCTTTATAAATTGAGGAGCATTCTGGTAGGGTGCATAAATGTTAATTATTGAAATCTCTTAATGTTTGGTATTTCCCTTGACAAATATGTGGTGACCATTGTTGGCTTTCTTTATGTTTGTGATTTCAAAGCCAATTGTATCTGCAACTAAAATTGTAATCCCTGTTCTTCTCTGGTTTCCATTTGCCTATATTATACAAGTCCATCCCTTCATCATGAGTCTATTTTTATCCTTTAATGTAAGATGAGACTCTTGTATATAGTAGATATCTCGTCTGAATTTATGTATCCAGTCAGCCAGCCTGTGCCTCTTTAGAGGACAATTTAAACTGTTCACATTAATTGAGAGAATTGATAAACCTAGTTGTGTTTTGGGTATCATGTTTTCCAGATGTCCCGTGGATATTTTTCATCCTTTTACCACTGTGGAAGTTGGGTTTTGTTCAAAAATTTCTAAGTGGGTTTACTTTGGTGGAAGAGCATTATGCTGGTCATTGTGGAGGATGGTTCTGAGAGTGTCCTGGAGAGCTGGTTTTGTTATGGCAAATTTCTTCAACATGTCTATGTCATTAAAGTATTCGATGTCTTCATCACAAATGAAACTCGGTTTAGCTGGATACAGGATCCTGGACTGAACATTGTTTTGTCTTAGGAAATTGAAGACATTGTTTTGTCTTAGGAAATTGAAGAAATGATGACCATGCTCTTCTGTCTTGAATCGTTTCAGCTGAGAGATCTGCAGACATTCTGATATTTCTCCCTTTGTAGGTGATGATTTTCTTATGTGTGTCTCCTTCATCTTAACTTTGGTAAAGTTAATCACAACTTGTCTAGGAGATGCCTTATTTGGATTGGGTCTTTCTGGGATTCTGAAGCTGTCCACTATCTGAATTTCTATATCTCTTGCCATGTTTGGGAAATTCTCCTCCATAATCTCTTGGAGTATAGCATCTGTACCTTTATGACTATCCTGTTCTCCTTTGGGAATTCCTATAAGATGAATGTTTGATGTTTTGGAATGATCCCACAATTCTCTTAGGGAATGATCAGTTTTTTGCTCTCTATTTGTCTGCCTCTTTGAGCATTTTGGGAATGGTCAAAAGCTTTGTGTTCAACTTCAGAGATCCTTTTTCCTGCCTGGTCAACTCTATTACTGTGGGATTCTACTGTATTTTGGAGCTCCTCAACTAACTTTTTCATTTCCTTGAGCTCTGCTATCTCTTTTCTCATTATGTCCGTATCTATGGTGACTTGGGCTTTGAATTCATTAACTTCTTGAGTCAACTTTAGAACTACTCTTTGGAATTCAATTTCTATCTTTTCTTCCATTCTATTTATTTTATTTGCCATCCATACTCTGAATTCAATTTCTCACATTGGTGCCATTTGTCTATGCATGGCATCTTCAGGTGTATCTCCTTTGTCATTTCTTGGGGAGGGTTGATCTACTCTGGTTATTCATGTTGTCAGAGTTCTTCTGTTGGGTCTGCCCCATGTTTATTTTCCACTGTTTGGTTATTAGAATTGGTAGGGTGAAATTGAATTGAGATTCCCAAGTAGTAGAGATAGCCCCTTACCAAAGCGCTAGGCTTTGTAATTGTGGCTTATCTCCTACAACCTTTACAAAGGCCCCTTTCAGAGTTATACCCAGAGACTCTAGGACCTACTTGATGAGATATCTCACCAAGCTAGCTCTGTTTTGATATCAGACAACATCTGCCTTATCCTAAGAACCCACAGTATTAGGTTTAAATCTTGACTATGAAGAGATACAAACAACTGCAGCACCCAACCCCCACCCTTCATTTCTTTTCCACTATAGAACTTCAACTTCGAAGGTCAACCTCAAAGTGTCCCCGAGTGGACAGCCCCAGACCTGGGTTCTCATCAGATAAGTTTCCGGGTCATATTTATATGTAAAAAAAAGGTCTTCACTGTTAATCTGAAATGCAAATTTAACTGGATGTCCTATACTTTTATTTGCTAAATCTGGCAAACCTATTTGATAATAGGATGGAAGAAACTAATTTCTTTTAAAAAAGAAACTTAATGCTAGAGATTTATTTGTCAATAAATGAAATTGACACTGTACCACAGGTCACTGGACAAGTGAGAGCATATTATTTATGTATCAGAACCTGGGATGCACTCTAGTCTCTTACTAGCCAGGATTTTTACAAGTTACTGAAGCAGCCATGAGCTTTATACTATAGAATAGCCATTTTTGCAACATATAGTGGCCAACTGGAAGAAATTTTTGTTTTGTGCTTTCCAGTCTTGCAATTTCTGACATTGCTGGTATTTCTCTGATTAAAAAGTTGCTAATGAAGAGGCAGGAAGGAAATGTTTTCCTTTCTGTGGACTCCTATAATCGTCCTTTTGGTAAAGGAACATTGCCACCTAGCAACAGAATGAAGTATTTCCCTACACTCCAGACAAAGGATTTGACTCCAACTACACACTTCCAAGTGCACAGATTTGCAAATTCATTTTGCCTTCCACTTAACATTCAGAGTTGTAAGCTTTCCATGGAATGCAGAAAGAAAAAGCCATTTGCCAGTAGATCCTGGGTCTGTAAGAGGCAAATGGGGAGGGTTTTTTTTTTTTAAAGCCAGTAATATAAATAAGAATGGATTCTCTTTAGAATACATTGGTAAGTATGAGAATAAAATAAGGAAAAACTAAGTAGACTTTGTTGAAAGAACTGCTTTCTACCAAAAGCTGTGTGGATGAAATCCATATTTATTTTGCAATTCATACAATGTCTCAGCTTCTGATGGATGCACAAGGCAGAATAAAAATTACCAGTAAATATATGTAGAAGCTCATAGATAAAAATAGTATTTTTCAGAAGCATTCAGCTTGGCTCCTACTTTAGATCCAGTGTTAACTAAGTGTTCCATAAATCCAGCTAATTCTGTAGTCTTTATACTCATCCCAGTGAAATTCTCAAAGTCTCAGAGTTTCACGTGTGTGTTTCTGAGAAAGGATTAGAAATTTCCAAGCATTTGTTTTTTTCTTTCTTAGTCTTCTGTTGCCTTCTAAGGGGGCTGCAGCTAGTTAAAAAAAAAAATTCTTTTCATCTTGTCAACTTAATAGTCCTTCTTGGCTTAGTTCCACCTGTTTTAATAAATGAGCCCATGTGAGTTGTGACAACAGGGATTATGTTGCTGTTATAAATATTTACTGTCCCTTATTTGATGATGAAGAATTGAGATTCCGGAGAAGCAGTAGTCTTACGGTTGGTCACTAAGTATGGATGTGTTTTGCAAATATGGACAGCCTTCATCAATGAGATTATTTTTATAGAAAAAAATTTTTTTTGATCATTTTAACTTTCAATCAAAAGAAGTATTTAATATTTCTTGAACATTTAAAAGGGTCAGACATTAAGCTATAAACTTACATAAATGAGTATCATTATGCCCATTTTATAGATGGGAACTAAAGCTTGGAGAGTTGAAGGAACTTGGCCCCAATCACACAGCTAGTTCACAGCTTCACTTCTGTGCCACTAGTTGGACCCCCAGAGGGTGGGGGAGATACCTCACTAGCAAAAGACATAGCTACATTTTTTCTATACTTGGCTACATCTTTACTTAAGCCAGGCTGAAGAAGGTAACACTTAGGAATCTAGCTGATCTGCTTCATACTGTGTCCAGAGACAAGGATAATAAAACCCAAAAGAAACCCACTGCAAGATCCCTGGGTCATGTTCTCATAACAAAAAGGCGATCTACCACTGAAGAGTCCAGATGTCTCAGATAGAACAGTAGCCACTGGATAGTCTTTTGGTTATCAAATGCCAGATAACAAATCCCCCACCCCAAGAATTTAGTAGATTAAAAGAACAACTTCATTTATTTTGCTCATGAATATGGGGACAGTTCATCATCCTTGACATCAGCTGGGGTGGCTTGAAGGGTGGGGTTGCTGTCACCTGGAATCCTATTTCCTTACATGACTATTGGTAGGCTGGGATCTTAGCTGGAGGGCTGTCAGCTAAAATTTTTATATGTGACCTCTTTCTATTTCCTAGGCTTCCTCACAAATGGTGTCTGGGTTCTAACGGTGAGCATCTTTTGAGAGAGAGAGGTTCTGGCAGAAGTTGGATTGCTTTTTATGACCTAATCTCAGAAATCACTGAGCCTCACTGTTGTGGGTTGTACTGTGCCCTGCAAAAGGTATGCTCCACTCCTCACCCTTGTACCTGTGTAGGCAAACTTATTTGGAAGTCAAGTCTTTTCAGATGTAATCAAGTTAAGATGAGGTCATAGGCGATTAGTGTGGGCCATAGTCCAGTGGCTAATGTCCTTATAAAGAAGAGGAAAATTTGGACACAGTACACACACAGGGAATAATGTTCTATGACAACAGTGGCAGAGATTGGAATGATGACCTACAAGTCAAGGAATACCAAGAATTCCTGGCAGCCAGCAGAAGCTAGGGAAGAGTCATGGGAAAGACTCCCTCAGAGGCTCCGGAGGGACCCGATCCTGCAGCACCTTGATTTCCTGCTGCAGCCCCCTGTACCAGGGGAGAATAAATTTATGTTGTTCTGAATCCCTGCAGAAGGAACTGACCTTGCTGACATTTTGATTTCATGTGTCAAGAACTGTAAGAAAACAAATTTCTGTTTTTGTAAAGCCACCGACTTTGTGGTGTTAGAAAACTAATACAGTTAGGTCTGCCACCTTCTATGCTTGAGACATCTGACTTGAAGAGAAAAGTAAATAGATTTCAACTTTTGGCACAGGGTAATAAAGCTCTAGAAAAGAACGGAAGACTGAAAATATGGCTGTGGTCATTTTTGGAAAATACAATCTTCCATAAGAAGAAAAATCCCAACCCGTAATACTTGAATGCCTTTTGGCAGCTGTACAGTCCTTTGACTGTCTACAGGAATACGTGCTTACTGCCAGGGATCCGTTCTCAGAAACATGCCACTCAGTGACTCATCACGGTGTGAACATCATAGAATGGACTGACACAGACCTAAGCCTATACACACCTCGGCTGTATGCTACAGCCTATTGCTTCTAGGCTCCCATACCGTATAGCATGCGACTGCTCTGAATACTGTAGGCAACTGGGACACTGTGATAAGTCGATGTGCATCTAACCATATCTAAACCTAGGATTTGTACTGTAAAAGGTTGGTCTAAAAGAATTAAAATGTTACACACAAAGTTAAAATGTTACACTATACAGGGCACTTACCATGAATGGAGCATGCAGGACTGTAAGTTTCTCTGGGTGAGTCAGAGAGTGACTGGTGAGGAAATGTGAAAGCCTAAGATATCACTATATATGTCTGTAGACTTCATAAGCCCTGTACACTTAGGCTATGCTAAATTTATTTAAATTTTTTTTCTTTAATAATAAATTAGCTTACTGTAACTTTTTTACTTTATAATTTCTTTTTTTTGTAGAGACAGAGTCTCATTTTATCACCCTTGGTAGAGTGCCGTGGCGTCACACAGCTCACAGCAACCTCCA
>CAUYON010096854.1:0-13872 GCA_963573935.1 Arctocebus calabarensis
GCTGAAAGTTGCCCTGATTTAGTGGAAACAAATGAAGAAATAATATCAAAAGATACTGAATTTGAGCATTTTAAAAAAGCCATGGCTGAAGGATTTCAAACTATAAATAAAAGGTTATCATTCTTAGAAAAAAAAAGGAGCTGAAATACTTTCTTCTAAGACAGGCTCTAAGGCAGGATCATGTAAAGACGCAATACCACCTCATAAGCCTCTCACACCTTCCGCACCACCAAATCCAATGCCTTGGAGAGACGACCCTTGGCATTCAAATGCCCCACCAGGCATCTATCCAGTATTGCCCAATCCACCTAGTTCTAAATTTGTGGCCCGATGTCATTTTCCTTTAGAAATTTCTGAATTGGTTATTGCTAATGAAGATTCAGTCAGAACTGATCAATTAGTCACTAAAGAGCCTAGTGCTAATTGTTATTCTAAATGGTTACTTTCTATAATGTCACATGCAAGAGTTAGCTAGTCTTCAATTTCATCTTCTCAAATATCTCCATTGACATCCACAGCATGAAACAACTGGTTAAAACACGAGAAAGCAGCATCCATGAAATGTTTGTAAGAATTTGCTCTACAGAGAGAATCCATGCAAATCCAGCAGAAATACTGCATACAGCCAGTACATGTCACCTTGTTATATCCATCTAATTTCTCTATGCCCACAACACGGGCAGTTTTTTGAGTTCTTTTCTAGCCATTCCTTACTTTCCATCTCTTCTAACGGCTTCTGAATCACCCTCTTGCCATACCTCTGTTCCAAAAATGTTTTATTGGCTTCATCTGCTTGCAGGTACTCATTTCGCAAGTCTATTAATTTTTCTGCAGACACCTTACATGGAAAGACCACATGCTAGGTCAATCTTCACAAGGTACAGAAGGAAAAATTGCAGCTGGAGCAGATACCCATGGGTGCAGCCAAGCTCCTGCATCCCAGGCCACTGGCAGGATGGGCGGGGGCAGTACACCACTTCTGCCATCAGGTCCAGGGTGGACTGGAGGAGAAGGCGGTCATAAGAGGCAAATATCTCTGCTTCGGCTAGCTCTTTGACTTGACCAGGAGAGGCCACTAAAGATCACCTCAGTTCTGGGCAGTTGAGGCATTGAACCTGCCCATCTCTGATCTGGATTTCAAAGTAGTACTTCAGACAGGTTTTGCAGTACACATATTTACACACCAGTTAAGTACATACATTCACAACCCAGCTTCTCACAGAAACAGATTATTTCACAGAAACAATTTACTATTAAAGCATTTTATCTTCTGAGGTTTCATCTTCAGATTGCAAGATTTCCTGGATTAGATTTGATGATGATTCCACATCCTGTACGGCTCTCTCATCCACAATTTCCTCTTGGTCTACCTTAGATGCAGTAGCTCCTCCAAACTCTTGCTCTGTGTTGGAAGAGGCTTGAGCTATCCTTTGAACTTTTTCTGAGAACCCATCCTGAGCTCAAAAAGGGAAACAATTGTCAGGTATGCAAGGGTCTCTTTCTTAAGAAACTGGATCCAGACAAACAGGACCATGCTTCCACAGTGTTATTCCCATAGGTTGTCTAAGTGCTTGTATAGAGCCAATAGCTGAGTTGGTGACAGCCATTTGCCACTAAGTGTGAATGAAGGTGGGGAGGAAGATGGATAATCAGGTGGCAGTTCAAAGTTCAGCACAAGAGGAGGCAGAGCGCAGATGTTATATTCAAAGCCAATATTCTGGAGACACTTATTTCAATTGCCACTCACAAATACCTTGAAATTTTGTGGCAAATCCAAATTGGTTTCTATGCCTTGGACAGACTCTGCTTTTTTAAATTTATCTCCATTATAAATACTTTCCAGGGCCAGCAATTCATCCTTCGGAACTTCTTGATCTTCTGAAAACATTTAATTTTCTGAGGAACTGTTAATGACAATCAGAAGAAAAGGCTATTAACTGCAATCACATATTCCAGTTCAGTGTGGAATTCATGCAAATCCCATGTATTTTTCCAGCTGGTAGATCTGAGACTGCTGAAGCTGGATAAGAGGATAAGCTGTAGACCTCATACTACATATACTATGGAAATCCTGCCATCTTTTGGCCACCCCATGATGCTGGGCCAAAAGTTCTGCCCTCCACCCTTGCCCCCTATTTCCATCTTTTTTAATTTGTTGAGTTTTATGGGCCAGGATGTGGTTTATCTTGGTGTATATTCCATGTGAGCGTGAAAAGGATGTGCAATCTGCTGTTGCTGGATGAAGTATCCCATAAATATCAATTAAATCAAGTTGACTGATAGTGTCAACCACATTCTTAACTGATTTTCTGCCTGCCTGATCTATTAGTTACTGAAATAGGGGTGATAATGAAGTCTCCCACTATAATCATGTATTGTTCATTTTCTCTTTGCAGTTCTATCAGTTTTTGCTTTGTGTATTTTGATGACTTGTTGTTAGGTGCACATCTTCTTAAAGAGTTGATCCTTTTATCATTATATTACATAATGGCTCTCTCTATCTCTGATATTTTCCTTGATCTGAAATATGCTTTGTTTGAATTTAATACAGCAATTTCAGCTATCTTTTGATTAGTGTTAGCATGGTATATCACTCTCTATCCTTTTAATCTAAGTATTTGTATTGAAAGTGCATGTCTTTAGACAACATATTGTTGAGTATTTTTTGTAATCCACCTTGACAATCTCTGTCTTTTATTGGTATACTTAGACCTTCATGTTTAAAATAATTATTATAGTTGAATTAACCTTTATCATGTTTTAAATTGTTTTCTATTTATTGCATTTGTTTTTTTGTTCTGTTTGGTACTTCATTTCATCTTAACAAACACTCCACAAGGGAAATATCCTGTATTAATCCCCATTTAGAGGTAAGGAAACCAAAGCTATTAAAATGAAATGAGTTAACCAAAGTGAGACAAGAACCTCAGAGCAAGAATTTGAAACTTGTTAATGTCCTTTACACAACAAAACAGTATCTCATATGTACTGTCTACTGAAAGTATGGCTGTTGAAGCAGAAATAATTTGATAAAGGTTTATTGAAAGCCAAATTTGAGGACAGACCCAGGAAGACACACCGACAAAGAAAGCCATGTTTCAAAGCCTGTTACAAGTGGCTTTTATAAGAAATTTTCTGAGAAGAGCAGAGGATTCTTCATAATCCATATTGGAGTTGTCTTTTTTTCATTCAAGGGTACAATACAGAGGTTACAATCATTAGCTACAGATGACAACAGGCAAGCTAAAATGCTATACATGCAAGGCAAACAGTAAAAGTTTATGATTCAGAAACAAATCAGTGTCCTTTTCAATGTCAGTAGGTTATACATTATAACCTAAGGTTACTGACAGGTTATAATGTATAACCTAATGTATACTGTATACCTACTGACAGGTTATAATGTATAACCTAGTGTATAACCTACTGACATTGAAAAGGACACTGATTTGTTAATCATGAACTTTCACTGTTTGCCTTGCATGTAGAACATTTTAGCCTGCCTGTTGTCTGCATTTTAGCCTACCTAATATATAACCTACTGACATTGGTTATACATTATAATCAATATAATATGTACATGAACCAATTATTATGTATGTTATAAGCTACATAGCCCTTTCTTTCAGCAGTGTGAAGAAATCACAATAAGATTTGAAGGGCTCACAATAAATCTTTTTACTCTGGGGCAGGATGTAAGCCATGAATCATGAGACTGTCCCCAGGCAGTTAACTTGGAAGCCTCCAAATGTGACCTGTAGATTATCAATATCCAGCAATATCAGCAATAAAAATCTATTAATAAAAATGCCAAACCAAGTAAAATTACATCCTCAAAATGTCTACAATATATATGCTTCCCCAAGTCTTTCTTCTCTCCAAAATCAACCTGGGATGAAGGTGTTAGAGAACCTGAATCTTTGGTCTAGTTGAACCAAAGCACCATGGATTAAATAATAGCCAGTTAGTAACAAATTCTAACATAGTTCGTATAAGAACAAGAATAAAGAAGGAAAAAAAATTGTTTCAACTTTGGAGACAATAGTGTTATTCATGGAAACCAAGCATAGTTTCAGGATGCTAGGTTTCTTAACAAGTAAGAAAAAATTTGGTTTTGTTCTCAGCCAGGCCTTTCTGTTTTATTTTCTTATTGACTAAGGTCATTTAAAATGAATTGCTACAACCTGGTTTCTGAATGACACTATTTTCCTATAAAAGTGCTTCTCCCTGCTTCCACGGGGGAAGAGAGGAAAGACAAAACTGGCCTTGAGCCCAAACTATAATTTTAGTAATTACTAAGCCAAGTGATTGTGGCCATAATTGAGTCATTCAAAGCCAAATGGTAACAGTAATTATTTTGTCAAATTTGAATAAAAGAGTTTCCTGGGAGGAAATAAGCAGAGTTGAGTTTCAGGCTAAGCAGGCCTGAACTGTCAGCCACAGAGTAGGAGACCTTTTCTAAGCAGAGAGGGTCTTCCTGGCACTGTGGCTCTCTTGTGTGACAATGATAGATGTTCCTCGTTACAGATTATGGCCTTGTCACACTTAAACTAATCTCTCGTGTTTTCAGGCCCAGCTCATTCCCTGGGCAGCAGTCATCAATTTACATGGAGACACCTAAAGAAACACAAAACCTATTTATCACACTTGCTCAGAGTATACCAACAGCAACTTCATACCAAGCATGAGTCCACATTTCAATCGAGTTACACCTCTGCAGCATCATAAATATTGTCAAAATGTATTGTTATAAAATGGATGGAAGAGAAGTGAGACACTTGTGTGAAATACAGGGGTCGGGGTACTCTACTCTCATGTTACCACCGTGGTGTGTACACACATTCAGCATAGTTTAGATGTTATTCAAACATTTTGAAGTCAGCTGCTTGCTTGTGAATGGCCACTTCAGCATGCCAGCCAATGAAAAAGAAGCCACATTAGGTAAGGAACACAGAAGCAAGAGAGACAAGATTCATATCGTTAAATCCCCTTTCCTCTCATAACCAACCATAGTCTGCGCCATGAATTATTTATTTCATTGCAGACATATTCTCTTAACTTCCTTCTGAGGTTGGTCTCGAAGCTGAGTTTTCCCTACTTTTTTCCAAGGAATCGGCTTCCTTCCCAAAGTCTTAAATTTCTTAAGCTTCATTCATTAAAGATGCACATAATACTACCATTATTGTTTCATGGTCAGAGAGTTAGGGGAGAAACACATCTAGTATAAGTGGATTCAATTCAAAGAGTTGGAATTTCTTACCCTTTCTGAATCTAATGTGAACATAATGAACACCTATTTATTTCCAATAATTTTGCATACTCTTTCCCCCCAAATATTCATGTCACTTGCACATAATAGTATAGAACAAGGCTGACAAACTGTGCCTTTAGATCAAATCAGGTCCCCTGACTATTTTGGCAAATAATGTTGTATTGGAACATAGCTACATCTGTTTGCTTGCTGTCTATAGCTACTTTCCTGCTGCAAGGGCAGATCTGAGTAGCTGCTATAAGAATTGTATGGCTTGCATTACAAAGTTGAAAATATTTACTATCTGACTTATTGTAGAAAATGTTTGCTAGAATGTGATCAGCATTAATTCATTTTAAATAACTTTCATGTTTTTCCCTCAAAACTGTTTTTCTCTTTTGTGGATACTCCCATCAGTTTCATATAGTAAGATAGAACATACTATGTACTATTTATTTAAAAAAAATTTGCATACTTTTCCTCCTTATGTTGATATCTCCTGTCACTTTCACACAGTGATTAGCTGAGTTCATGTATTTTACTCTTCTTATCAAATTTCCACTAGAGTCATCTAATAAATATAACTAAAGTGAATTTTAGTAATATAAGATGATATGATATAATCTGCCCAAGATGCCCATAAAAAATAGGAAAGCAAGGAATCATGACTACAATCAAGAATTAAAAAAAAAAAAAAAACCTTCCATGTGTATATCTCACAGAGTGGGTACGTATCAAGCTAATCACAATTGACTATATAAACTTAAAACTGTGGCCAAAGCTACGCTTATAAGACAAGTTGATTGCTTTACAAGATGTAATTGCCAAATCAGAAAAAAAAAGTTAGGAAACTAACTTTTAGTTAGGAATTTAACATAAAGCATGAAACATAGAGAAATAAAGATGAAATAAAAGCAAACAATTCTGAAATAGGAACAAGAAAGGTAGGTGAATTGACAAAATAAAGATGGTATAAAAATAATGAATGAATGAGAAGAAAATACTGTGAAAAACAGACGAGAGATTGAGATAATTTAGAGAAAATCTTAACTATAGCACTTTGCTGATTGCTAGATAAAGCAATCCTCATGGCATTTGGACTGGACTTGGCTCATGGTCTTGCTGTTTTCATTTCCTTCTCATTCCAATCCTGCCCTTCTGGCTGAGATTGAAATAAACACAGTGATTTCACAAGGGACTGAGGAGTCCCAGGGGGCTGTGCCCTGGAATTCCTCTTCACACACAGATAGGAATTGTCATGTTTCTGGTCTCTGCACAACATAACCCATAAAGGAAAAATTGTACCCCCCAAAACATCAATATTAAGATGTACAAAACAAAAAATTTTCTCCTTTTGCTGCATCCATACTTTTTTCATGAAGTAATAAAATTTGGGGGGCTTTTCCCTACTATTTCCATCTGATTTTTAAAAATTTCCCTTGTATTGCATCTACTTGTATCACTACAATCAACTTCCAGCTATTTAGACTATTAGAGCTGGAAGGGAGTTTGAAGTCTTAAGGTTTCCTGCCTTTGAACTTTCATGTATACTGTTTTCTCAGATTAGAATGGTGTTATCTTCATTTCTTCAGTCAACTCTTATTTCATTCTTCAGCATGTATTTCATGGCAATCCTTCCCTGACCACTCAAGGCCTGCCCTTCCTCTGTAACTCCCACAAGATCTTGTGTTTTTATGTTCATTACCATTGAGAAGTCTCTGGGGGTACCATTGAGAGGGCACATACTCTGGAGCAAAAAAGGTCTGGGTTTGAACCTCAGCTTCACCACTTACCGGATGTGTGACCTCCAATGATCTGCTCATTGGACTCCTCATCCATGAAAGAGAGATGAAGATAATTATGAGAGTTAAAATGTTTAATGTGGGCAAAGCGCTTGAACTAGTGTGTAGCACTGAGTAGATGCAATGATGTGCTTATAATTGTGCCTTTCTTTATCTCCAACTTTAGATTGTGACTCTTTCAAATCAGGGTATGTTATTCATTTGTTAAAAGAATGAATAAATACCTTCTTATTTTTAACACATTTGTTAAGATATGATTCGCATGTCACAAAATTTACCCATCCTAAGTGTTATAATTTAATAATTTCCAATAAATGTACCAAGTTGCATGGCCAAAGCCACAAAAGATTTTTAGAAGCATTTCTATCAGTTCAATAAGCTTCCTTGTGTCTGCTTACAGTTAATCCCCATTCTTCTCCCTGTCTTATGTTTGAGGAAACTGACGCCCAAAGAAGTTATTTGACTTTCCTAAGACCATAGAAATGAATGTGGTGAACAGGTCTAGAGGTCAAGATTTCTGACATCTTCCATGTCCAAACCCATTTGACTATACTGTGCAATGCTTTCTGCTGTGAGAATCTAACAATAATTAAATCTAGGAATCTGGCATGACTCTATCATCAACAACCTTATTATGATTTTTTAATATTTTCATCATTATCTTTGATGAGGATTATAGTATGTCACATGCATGGTTACCAATTCTAGGCATTATGATGTGTAGATTATCTCCTTAGGAATAGAGGCCGTCACACTATGTGGTACCTATAGCCATATCAGAGTTTCTAATGTGCTCAAAGACTTTTCTGTCAGAGTTGGGGCATTGTCAATTTTAATGATTATTTGCCTGTATGCCAACTTGGCAAATTCAGTCTGGAATCTTAAAATCTATTAAATTAGTGATGAAAGCAAGGATGTGCATTAGAAATGCTAACCCCATGTGAAACAGGATTGTGATGGTTAAACTTTTGCTTAACCATAGACAAATGGAAACAAAAGAAAAACCGAGAAGCTGCAGTGACATCATAAACTGTTTTTCTTTCTAGCTTTCTTTATTAGATGTGATTTTTGATATGTATAGCTTTTCTCTGCTAATCAAGAAATCAAAGTTCTATGAGTAGTGAAATTGCTTTGGTCCCAGAGTACTCCCTTGATTTTCTGTGCTGTCGTCAGAGCGTGGAAAAAGATTTCCCATAGATGCTCTGTGCACCAATGATGTTTTGGTTCATGCCTCAAGTAATGGACTAAATCAGCTCTCATAACAGGCAGCTGTTCATAACTCACTAATCTAAGATGATTATTTTGTGAAAACAAGCACTTCTCCAAACATTTTAGCAGAGATCTACTTAAAAAGAAGGATAATGCTGGCACATCAAAGTGAAAATACAAAGTAGATATGTAGTCCTTACATCAAGCTAATTAACAGCTTGGCAGAGCTAACATTGAAAGCACCCAATTATCGCAGGCCAAAATACTGGCCATCAACATTTTCATAATGCAGCTGGCACTGAAAGTATCATACAAATAACTTAGAAAAGGCTAATGGAGACAGATACTAATGCCCCAGACCAGCTTGAAAATGGAAACCAGAACCAAAAGCAATTAGACCTTTCATTATGAAAAAAGTAACTGTGGTCATTCAAGAGTGACACAATTAAGATATCCAATTGCTTCTGGCAAATAAACTGCCACCATCTTTTATTCTGTTCCATGTGGGACTGAACCTTCACCCTGTTAAAAATGTGTAATCCTGCTACCAGCAATGGAGTGAAAGATGATCAGAATGCTCTATTCATGAGATAGCATTTCTGAAATGAATGTTTTTTTGTTTTTCCTCCCTACATACACCTAACTATTTGTGGATACGTTCAGGGTCTTGTAGACTCTCTGAACTTTAACTATGGGGGTTTCTAATACAGTGGCTTTAGTGGGTATAAAATACAAAAAGATTATTGTCCAGGGAGTTGGTTTTGATGGAGTTTGTGAAAATTAACAAACTGAACAAATACAGCCTAATTCAAAAAAATGAGTATTCCATGTCTAGTATAGGCAAAGTACTGTAGCAGGTACTGGGATACATGTGCAAAGAAATCCTTGTCTTTTTCCTTAAGAATCTCCCATTTTAGTGAGAAGATACATTTGTAAAAAATAAATATTTAATGCAAAAATGTTAAATGCTTTGATAGCAAAATGTCAGAAGAATAACATTGAGATCAAAGCCGGGATTGGGGTAGGAGAGGCAGCTGAATGAGGCGTCCTGGAGATGCAGCACTTGCTGATGCCTTTCAGGAGCTCATGATAGTTCAGTTTCTCACACTGTGAATTGCATCAGCCACCAGATCCCATCACTGAGAAATGGCCACTCATCTGCTGTGTGTGCTGGGTAGGTAGGTGGGAGTGTATAGGTTGTCTTTTGGGAGATGTAAAGAGAAAGCCTTCAGGGTTGAATACTCCCTGGAATGGAATACTCCCTGGAATGGGATTTCCTTGAAGAAAAGTTGCTAAAGTACCTCTGTGGTAGTCAGAATAATTCTACCTCCCTCAGAGATGTCCTCTTCCTGATATATAGATCTATGTATCATAGATGGCAAAGGGACTTTGCAGATATTATTAAATTAAGGAGTTGGAAATGGGGACATTTTTGATTATCTAGGTTGCCTGAAGTAATCACAAAGGTTCATATCAGTGAAAAATGGAGGTGGAAGAGTCCAGGACAGATTTGAAGATGGAGGGAAACACAAACCCAAGCACCCAGGCAACCTCCAGAAAACAGAAGAGGTAAAGAAATAGATTCTTCTCTACTGGGACTTCCAGAAAGAATGCAGCCTTCCAGATATCTTTTTTTTTTTTTTTTTTTTTTTGCAGTTTTTGGCCAGGGCTGGGTTTGAACCCACCACCTCTGGTATATGGGGCCAGTGCCTTACTCCTTTGAGCCACAGGTGCCACCCCTAATATCTTAATTTTAGCCTGATAAAACCTGTTTTGGACTTCTGAAATATAGAACTGTAAGATAATATTTTTGTTATTTTTGAGCCACTAAATTTGCATAATTTTTTTCTATTTCTGTTTTAATTTTGATACGTCATGGGGTATGTTTTTATCTTTATCTCTTTCTTAAAACATATATATACACATTTATACATATATATATGTATATATATTTTTTTGGTAGAGATGGTTTCACACTCTTCTCAGTCTATTCTCAAACTTGTGATCTCAAATGATCTTTTTGCCTCAGCCTCCCAAAGTACTAGGATTATAGGCATGAGACGCAATACAGACTGTTTGTGTAATTTTTTAAAGCAGCCATAGGAGACTAATAAAGCTACATCAGAAGACCCTGTTAGACACAGTAACCTGAAACAAGCAGTCTACAAGCTCATAGCTAATCACTTTCTAACATGGAGCAAGTTAAGGATATATACTGTTTGCATTTTAGGCAAATGGCAGTGTGAGGGCATACAAAGTCAAACTCAGTTTCTTCCACAACAGTTGTCCCTCAATATCTAAAGGGAATAGCTCCAGGACCCCTAATGATAGACAAATCCAAGGGAGATCATGCCATTTTATACAAATATATTTGTATATAACCTATGAACCTTCTTCTGTATACTTTAAATCATCTATAGATTACTTATAATACCTAATACAAGGTACATGCTATTAAATAGCTATTACACTATATTTCTTCTTATTGTATAATTGTTTTTTTTTTTTTAAGACAGGGTCTCACTCTGTCAGTTAGGCTGAAGTACAATGCTATAATCATACTTCACTGCAATCTCAACTCCTGGGTCCAAGTAATCCTTACACGTTAGCCTTACAAGTAGCTAGAACTAGAGGTGTGCTCCAACCCACCCAGATAACTTTTCTTATTTTTTTTTTTATTGTAGAGATGGAATTTTGCTATATTTCCCTGTCTGGTTTCCAGCTGCTGGCTTCAAGCAGATCTTTAACCTTGGCCTTCCAAAGTGTTAGGAATACGGGCATGAGCTACCAGGCTCAGTCTGTATTGTTTTTGTTGTTTTTTCTGAAATAATTTTGATCCATGGTTGGTTAATTTGCAGGTGTATAACTCACAAATATGAAATATTAACTGTATACTCTCACAGCACAGTCAACACATTCCTAGACCGCTGCTCTGACCAAAATGTGATTTTTTTTCCCCACACACACTAAGCCAGCAATCACTTTTGCAGTGGACAGGTTGTGTGTGCTCTAATCCAGTTCAGTTCTGACATCATCTACCCGGAGGTAGCAGCAAAACCCACAGATTGATGGCTTAGTCCCGCAAGACTGCTCCCCAACCCCGACTTCAGATGTGTATTTCAAGTAGTAGGTTGTTACTTAGACTTCTGATGGACCAGCTATAAATTGTGAGTTTCCACCACACCCTCCTTAGCTTTGATCAATTTGCTAGAGCAGTTCACAGAACTCAGGAAAATACTTATTATGTTTATTGATTCATTATGAAGGAAGTTACAAAGGATACAGATGAAAAGCCAGATGGATAGGATTCACAGGTCAAGATGCAGCAGAAGGGCCACAGAGCTTCTGTCAATGTGAAAGAATATATAGAGATGAATCTCTGAATTTAAAACATTTTATTTGAAAAGCAAAAAGTATAATTTGGGGCATACTAAAGACTGGATGGTCTTCAGTATGTCTGAAGTGCTAAGAGAAGTTCAGAGGTTTCACAAGATAAAGAGAAATGGTTTTTCAAGAAAGTTATTGAAAAAAAAAAGAAATTTTATTGGTGCTAGTAAAATTCTGGGGAGCTGACAAGTCCTGATTGGTGAGTGATGGTGGTAGATAAAACTGTTCTTAGAGTTCTGGTTAGTTGTTTTAGTAGCTTTTGGATAAAATTGGTTTTAAGTCAAGGTAAGCAGTTTCAGTTGCCAGGTTTGTGGAGAATTACATTCTTGGAGCAATGTCGTGTGCCCTGTGTGCTTTGTGCCCCTGGCTTCTTGATTGTTTTAGTTAATGTTAACAGAAAAAAAACCCTGAACTGCATAAAATGATTTTAAAGAGTGCATTCGGCTGGCTCTGTGAACAAATTTCAGTGACCCTACATATTTTTTTATAATCCTTAACTAACTACTGGAACTTTTGAGTTGTTTCCCAAAAATGGTAGGCAGGACACAGTATTCACTATCTCCTACAGCCTACCCCCAAGGCACTTAGCCACATGTCATTATATTGATAGTTGCATCATGACCTGCCCCCAGGCATGTGGCCCCTCGTTTAAAAGGCCATGAACTCCACTAGTCCTACTCTGAGACAGTTGAGGCACCTTTTCCAGATAAGGTATCTTTCTTATTTAAAAAAAATTCTTTCAGCCTTTGCAGTCCTCACTGTCCCCTTGGATCTTTGTGCACTGAGTAAACTGGACAGAGGATAAAACAACCTGATGGTTTCAATCACAAGAGGTGTATTTTGAACTGAGTATGTATCATGAGTACATACCATGAGTATCATGACCTTTAGGGAGCCACATGTGAGAAGTCTTGAGTAAGTGGTCTCAAGGCAACTAGGTTATAATTTAGCTATAATATAGCCAGGAATTGTAGGAAAAGTCATAAACCAATACCTGGAAGAAGGACATTGGTTGGCCCCAAAGTTGGTACATCTTTGAGCAGGAGACTATAGGTGGGTTTAAAGATTATTTGATTTGTGATTGGTTAATGGAATGAGGTTATGTCTAAAGGCTTAGAATGTTTTAAGTTAAGACAAGAAAATTTGTTAATCAGAGACAAGAAAAAAAAACACAGACTTAAGTGATCTGTACAGAAAATTGATGGTCTTCAGGTGATTTAACTGCTGCTTTGTATGACCTCATGTCCTGTTGATAACTTAGTGCCTTATTGTTATAAAGAGTTTATTTTGTCAATCTTAAAATGTCTGTTTTAACATTAATGCTGGTCAGTTGCTGTCTCTAAACTCCAAAAGGGAGGGAGTATAACTAGGTATTTCCAAACTCCCTTCCTTTCATGGACAGAGACTCCATTGTAAGATTTTTCTGGGGTCCCCTTGGCCAAGAGGGGCTCTACTCTGTTGTCACTGGGGCTAAAATTTTGTTTTACTTTATAATTCGGTATGACAAGAGTGACCCAATGCTTATGATCAACTTTGACCCTCAGGTGCCTTCTCAGCACACACCATCCTTCAGAAATCCTCACATGTTCAGCTCTCCAGAAGCTCTTCCAAACCCTGTCCTTTTGGGTTTTTATGGAGGCTTCATTATGTAGGCAGTATTGATTTAATCATTGATAATTGTTGACAAACTCAATATTCAGACCCTCCCTCAACTCTCTAATCATGCCTTGGTATTTCTGGTGACTACCCCCCCCCATCTAAAGCTACTTAGGGGTTATCAACCATCAGTCAACTCATTAGAGCCCAAAAAGATACCTATCACTTTAGTGATTTTAAGAATTTTAGGAGTTCTGTACCTAGAAACTGGCTAAGGACCAAATATATTCAGCATTTCACAATATTACAGGCAGATACAAATAAGGTACTAAATTGTCTACTTCACCTCCATTCTTACACTTAGCCTAAGGTCTCTTTTTCAAGACCTTCAGTCCACGAGAATCTTTACTGGTTAAGATCCCAATCTTTTCACCAAAGGTAGTCACTAACCACAAATTTTTCTAACAATAAATTTAGATTAGGAAAGAAAGCAGATCTTTTTTTTTTTTTTTTTTTTTTTTTTTTTTTGAAAAAATGAAACATTTTAACCCAAGGCAAATTGGATAGGTGGGAAAGCCAACAACCAACAAAAACGCATTGGGTAAAATTAATAATTTAACAAACCCA
>CAUYON010096860.1:0-15659 GCA_963573935.1 Arctocebus calabarensis
TTTTTTTTGTAGAGACAGAGTCTCACTTTATCACCCTTGGTAGAGTGCCGTGGCGTCACACTGCTCATAGCAACCTCCAGCTCTTGGGCTCAAGCGATTCTCTTGCCTCAGCCTCCCGAGTAGCTGGGACTACAGGCGCCCGCCACAGCACCCGGCTATTTTTTTGTTTTGTGGTTAGGCAGAGGCCGGGCTTGAACCCGCCACCTTCGGTATATGGGGCCGGCGCCCTACTCGCTGAACCACAGGAGCCGCCCAGTCTACCAAACTCTTACTGACCCTTTAACACTCACTTAAAGTATAAGTATCTGACAAAGTCTTTCTTCACCTCCCCAGGAAAAATTAAGTCCTTCCTTTATATATCTCCATTATGATTTTTACACATCTCTCTGTTCTGGTATTTGTTTTATTATGTCATGTTTATCTGTATGCTTCCAAAGGCAAGAACTGATACCATTCAGCATGGTACTTCAAATACCAATACTGCCTGGTACACAGTAAGTGCTTAATGGATCTGTGTTGAATGAGTGTAATTAATAGAATGCTTTAAATGTGAAGTGTTCTGAAAAAGAGGATTATGTTAGCAATAAATTGCATATCCAAGGCGATTAAGGAATAGAATATTCTAGTAATTATGCTACTTAACATTCAAATATTAGAAATGATCAATTTCAAATCATTTGAAATAAAGAACAAACTGGGCTATACAGAATTGGTCTGTCTTTATTAATCCCTAAGATGCTTTCGTGTGATCCTTCTGGAGCTGTAGGATATTGAGCTATAGAGGATCTGTAGTGATGCTGTGTCAAAAGCTGGATATTGACAGCTTTTAATTCTTGTCTCATTCATATGAAATTAGTGTGAGTGGTTACTGCTTATTTGTATATTAATTTATGGTTCTTTTGTCTTCTCACTTGCCCAACAAAAGTGTTGCCGAGTATTAGTTGCAAAACTCAGAGATTACGTTTATGCATCTTGGCCTGCATTTTCACATCTCTGAAAATAACTTTGGGCAGAGGCCTGTTTGAGAGCAGGCTCTTCTGCCTGAAGGGTCTGAAAACCATCATCATAGTGGCTGAGCTCTGACTTCACATTGCTGTTTCATGTTCTATTGTGAAACTGAAAAATCTTACTGTGATACTTGATTCTTTTTAAAGCAAAAATTTGAGATGCCAAGCAGATATATGTTTTCTTAATGACATTCAGACACATGTATTGTAAACGTGTCTATCTTTTAGATGCTGTATTGTTTGTTCAATTGCCTATCTTCACTTCAGTCTTTCTTTTCAGTTTCCCTGTCTGGCTGTCCATTTAACTGTAACACAGTATTTGTAACATAATTATTTTGTGAAAGTGAATCATCTGATTTAAGTACCAGGGCTGATTGATCTATTTATAGAAGAGTTAGCTTGAAAATCCTATCTGAAAGAAAGGACAATTTAAAGGATTAAGTAATTTTTAAGTATGTCCATTTTAGACTTATTATGATAGAAATAATGGACTGCTTGAATGTGATAAAATACTCAGCAACTCACTAACCCAGCTGTCCAGTAGAAATAATCTATGGACAGAATAAAAGTAATTTTTGCTAGTTTGCACTAAGCCAGTATCAATTGAGATTTATCTCAAAGAACTCATCTTTGGAAACTTAATTAATCTTAATATGAATATTTTTATGTTAAGCTGATTGATACTGTTAAGTACATCATAGAAACATTTATGCCTTTATAGTATGACTTAAATAATTATTAACTAATAAGAGAAGGATTATGTGCTGAGGCATTTTTTGGATGTGTTAGTCAAGGTATAAATAACAACGGCTTTCAATCTCTGTTTTAAGAGGCACAGTATTTTAGTGTCACAGGTTTTAGTCATGGTTCTGTCACTAAGTAGCTGACTGACTTTGGTGCCATGGATTTTCTCATGATTCAAATTAGCTATCTGATCATGAAGATCAAATGTATCCTATATGTGAATGATTTCTATAAAATGTATATAACATTTAAGAATTAAGCAAGGTTTTAGCCCTTTTTCTGCCTGCTTTTTAACTCTGGGTGGGTCACTTACACTCTCTAAGCTTTTCTTCATAGGTAAAACAAAGGAATTGGCTTATGTAATCAACTCAAGGAGTATCATTTACATTTCAGTGTTCCACTCTTACAACCTATGATTTCTTATTTTCCATTTAAAAAAACTCATATGCTTCTTTTGTTTTTAATTTCATTAATCTCTCCTTTAATTTTGGATATTTCTTTTTTTCTGCTGGTTTTAGGCTTAGATTATTCTTTTTCCAATTCCATAATTTGGTTTCTGAGTTTGTTGATGCAATCGCTTTCTGTTTTTTGGATGTAGGCATCTAACAAAACAAGGAGTTGGTTTTTGAAAAAAATAAATAAAATAGATAACCTTTGGCCAGACTAACTAGAAATAGAAAAGCAAAATCTCTGGTAACCTCAATCAGAAATGAAAAAGGGGAAAGAACAACAGATGCCACAGAGATACAAGAGATTATTTCTGAATACTACAAGAAACTTTATGCCCAGAAATTTGACAATGAAAGAAATGGATCAATATTTTGAAGCACATCTTCTCCCTAGACTTAGCCAAGATAGATCTCTGGAACAGACTAATTTCAAGCACTGAGATCAAAGAAACAATAAAAAAACTCCCAACAACAAAAAAAATGCCCTGGTCTACATGGCTTCACAGCAGAATTCTATCAAACCTTCAAAGAAGAGCATATATTCCTCCTTGCAGAAATTATTCCCAAAAATTGAGGAAGAAAGAATCTTCCCCAACACGTTCTGCGAAGCAAACATCACCCTGTACTGAAACCAGGAAATGACTCAACTAAAAAGGAGAACTTCAGACCAATTTCACTAATGAGTATAGATGCAAAAATTCTCCACAAAATTCTACCCAATAGAATACAGCTTTTCATCAAAAAGTCATACATCACGATCAAGCAAGTTTCATTTCAGGGATGCAATACTGGTTTAACATACGCAAGTCCATAAACATAATTCACCATATAAACAGAATCAAAAACAAAGACCATATGATCCTCTCAATAGATGCAGAAGAAGTATTCAATAAAATTCAGAATCCTTTTCTAATTAGAACACTGAAGTATATAGGCATAGGTGGCACATTTCTTAAACTGATTGAAGCCATCAACAACAAACCCAGAGCTAATATTTTACTGGGTAGAGTAAAACTGAAAGCTTTTCTACTTCTGAAACTAGACAAGGTTATCCTCTATTGCCACTACTATTCAACAGAGTGCTGGAAGTTCTAGCCAATACAGCCAGCTAAGAGAAGAAAATAAAGGGCATCCAAATGGGAGCAGAGGAGGTCAAACTCTCCCTCTTTGCTGATGATATGATCTTATACTAAGAGAACCCCAGAGACTTAACCAGAGACTTCTGGAAGGGATACAAAAATATAGCAATGTCTTAGTATATAAAGTCAGTGTCCTCAAATCAGTAGCCTTTGTATAGGCCAATAAACATCCAAGATGAGAAGCTAATTAAAGACACAATCCTCTTCACAGTAGCTTCAAAGAAAATGAAAAACCTAGGAATATACCTAACAAGAGAGGTGAAGGACCTCTATAAAGAAAATTATGAAATCCTAAGAAAAGAAATAGAAGATATTAACAAATGGAAGAACATACCTTACTCATGACTACATAGTGAAAATGTCTGTACTTCCCAAAGCAATCTACAGATTCAATACCATCCCTATTAAATACCAACATCATACTTTAATGATTGGAGAAAATAGTTCTTCATTTTGTATGGGACCAAAAAAGCCATATTTAGCTAAGGCAATTCTTAGTCATAAAAACATAGCCAGGCCTCAGCCTACCAGACTTTAGGCTGTACTGTAAGGCCATAATGATCAAAACTGCATAGTATTGGCATAAAAATAGAGAGATAGACATCTGGAATCTAATAGAAAACCATGAGATGAAACTAACATCTTAACTGCCACCTAATCTTTGATAAACCAAACAAGAATAACAATGCTGGGGGAAAGAATCCCTATTCAATAAATGGTGTTGGGAGAACTGGATATCCACATAAAAGACTGAAACTGGACCCATACCTTTCTCTCCACTTGTAAAAATTGATTCATGATGGATAAAAGACCGAAATTTAAGGCATGAAATGGTAAAAATCCTCAAAGACAGCATGGGAGAAACACGTGAAGATATCGACCTGGGAAAGACTTTATGAGGAAGACTTCTGTGGTGATTGCAACAAGAACAAAAATAAACAAATGGGACTTAATTAAATGGAATAGTTTCTGGATAGCTAAGGAAACAACAACCAAAGCAAATAGCCAACCTACACAATGGGAAAGGATATTTGCTTATTTTATTTTATTTTTTTTAGAGACAGAGTCTTACTTTATTGCCCTCAGTAGGTGCTGTGGGCTTAAGTGACTCTCGTGCCTCAGCCTCCCAACTACCTGAGACTATAGGTGGACGCCAGAACACCCAGTTATTTTTTTGTTGCAGTTTGGCTGGAGCCGGGTTTGAACCTGCCACCCTCCATTTATGGAGCTGGTGCCCTACCCACTGAGCCACTGGCACAGGCCATATATTTGCATATTTTAAATCAGACAAAAGCTTGATAACTAGGATCTACAGAGTACTCAGGTTAATCAACATAAAAAAGAACCAACAATCCCTTATGTCAATGGGTGAGAGCGTTGACTAGAACCTTCTCCAAAGAGGACAGGTGAATCTGTTAAGTGTAGAACATAGATCTTTTGGTATAATAATTAAGTAAATGAGGTGAAAGCTATGTTGATTGGTTTGATCTAACCATGTCAGATTGTATAAAAAAAAATCACCACATTGTACCCCACATATGCACGAATGTATTCATGATCTGTATGTATTTGACTTAAATAAAAAAAAAAAAAAAAAGACAGGCGAATGGATAACAAACATATGAAAAATGCTCATCGTCCCTAATTATTTGAGACATGCAAATCAAAGCCACCCTGAGATACCATCTAACCCCCGTGAGAATGGCCCACATTACAAAATCTCAAAACTGCAGATGCTGGTGTGGATTTGGAGAGAAGGGAACACTTTTACACTGCTGGTGGGACTGCAAACTAATACAACCTTTTTGGAAGGAAGTATGGAGAACCATCAAAGAACTCAAATTATACCTCCCATTTGATTTTGCATTCCCTTTACTGAGCATCTACTCAGAAGAAAAAAAATCCTTTTATCTTACGGGCACTTGCACTAGACTGTTTATTGCAGCTCTATTTACAATTGCCAAAATGTGCAAACAGCCTAAAAGCTCACCAACCTAGGAATGGATTAACAAGCTGTGTTATATGTATACCATTGAACACTAGTCAGAGTAGAAAATATGAAGACTTTACATCTTTGTATTAACTGGGATGGACGTGGAACATACTATTCTTAGTAAAGCATCAGAAGAATGGAGAAGCAAGAATCCCATGTACTGAATTCTGATATGAGGACAATTAATGACCTAGTACATGGTAGTGGGTGGGGGAAGGGGATAGAAGGGAGGAGGTGGGTCACAGTGTGTGGCATACCTTTTGGGGGCAGAACAGAGTTATAAGAGAGACTTTACCTAACAAATGCAATCAGTGTAACCTGGTTATTTGGACTCTCAATGCATCCCCAACAATTTAAAAAAAAAAAAACAACTAAACAAAAAAACCTCATACGCTTGTCTCATTCCCATTGCTTATATTGTGATTACCAAATAATATTCTTTTAATCTTAGGTTTTATTTAATATTCCAATCAATCTTGTAAGGGTAGGTAGTATTGGTTTCATGTTATTGATGAAGAAAACTGAGGCTCAGGGAAGTTGTGGAAGTAATTAGTATTAGAAATGGGTTTCCAGTAGATATCTGTGATGCTAAGCTTTTTTTTTTTTCAGAGACAGAGTCTTACTTTATCGCCCTCAGTAGAGTGCAATGGCGTCACAGCTCACAGCAATCTCTACCTCTTGGGCTTAGGCAATTCTCTTGTCTCAGTCTCCCGAGTAGCTGGGACCACCTGCCACAATGCCCAAGCTTTTTTTCTCAAAGACCATGTGGCTTAAGTGAAGACATATTGCTGTACACCTCATCTAAAGCAAGCTTTTTTTTTTTTTAAAAACATAGTCTCACTTTATTGCCCTTGGTAGAATGCCATGGCATCATAGCTCACAGCAGTAACAAACTCTTGGACTCAAGTGATCCCATTGCCTCAGCCTCCCAAGTAGTTGGGACTGCAGGTGCTCACCACAATGCCTGACTATTTTTAGAGATGGGGTCATACTCTGGCTCAGGCTGGTCTCAAGCTTATGATCTTAGGTTATCCACCTGTCTTGGCCTCCCAGAGTTCTAGGATTATAGGCTTGAGCCACTGCACCCGGTCTTAAAGCAAGCTTTTGATCTTCATTTCTTCCCCTTGGTTCTTTCTCAAAATGAATAGTCTTACCAAAATGTTTTTGTAGAAAAATGCATATATTTGGTAGCTGTAAATATATTTGGGATTTTGTTTTTTTTGAGACTAAGTCTCACTATGCTGCCTAGCCTAGAGCGCTGTGACCCTAGCCTAGCTCACAACAACCTCAAACTCCTGGGTTCAAGGGATCCTTCTGCCTCCATCTCCTGAGCAGCTAAGACTACAGGTACCTACCATAATGACTGGCTAATTTTTCTATTTTTAGTAGAGATGGGGTCTTGCTCTTGCTCAGGCTGGTCTCTAACTCCTGAGCTCAAGGGATCCTCCCTTAGTGGCCCCCTAAAGTACTAGGATTACAGGCATGAGCCACTGTGCCCAGCCCATATTTGGGGATTTTAACATTATAGCATTATTATAAAATGTCTTGTTAGCATCATGTAGCATGCATAGTATATCTAGATACCATTCAATATTGAAAAATATATTTTTCCTCCAAATAAATGAGCTAATTATAATATATATATTTTTTTATGAGACAGAGTCTCACTGTGTCGCACTGGTTAGAGTATTATGGTGTTACAGTTTACAGCAACCTCAAACTCCTGGGCTTAAGCAGTTCTCTTGCCTCAGCCTCCCAAAGTGGCTGGAAGTATAGGTGCCCACCACAAATGCCTGGCTATTTCTTTCTTTCTTCTTCTTTTTTTGTTTTTTGGTTGTAGTTGTCATTGTTGTTTGGCAGGCCCAGGCTGGATTTGAACCCGCCAGCTCCATTGTATGTGGCTGGTGCCCTAGTCGCTGAGCTACAGGCCCGAGCCTTAATAGGTATATATTTCAAATATAACAATGTTATAGATGCTTTTAAACTTAAAGGTTGTTTTCTGCTTGCTGTCAAAGGAAAACATGATCTGTGTACTACTTACTTTTTCTCCTTTAAGAATTCCTAATTTCTTTTGTAATTCTGGAAAGAATTTTAAACATGGAGAATTTTTCTGTAATTTCTAAAAATTTCTATTGTAGGAAAGTGTTGTATTGTAGTATCCATTGTTTGCACCAAAAATTTTCAAAAAGAGTCTCTGGGCTATCTGAAATGTGTAGGTGAAGAAGGATTAGAACACATACATCCAGAAACATTTTCTATCTAGAGTTCATGAATGAGTGCTGTAGTTAACGTTTCCTATTAGAAGCCTCAGTTATCCCCTTGCCTAGACATACCAGCCCTAGATTTCATCTTTCTTACACTATTGTTTTTGAGGTGACTGACATCACTGATTCAGTCAGGACTCTGATTCAGAAACTTCGGTCTCATATCATTCCCCTTTTCCCCCATGAGACAGAGTCTCACTCTGTTTCCTTGGTAGAGTACCATGGCATCATAGCTCACGGCAGCTTCAATCTCCTAGGCTTGAATAATCCTCTTGCCTCAGCCTCCCAAGTAGTACCACATTAGCTAGATTTTCTATTTTTTGTAGAGATGGGGTCTCTTACTCTATCAATCCACCTGCCTTGGCCTCCCAGTATGCTAGTATCAAGACATGAGCCACTGCACCTGGCCTGCCTTTCCTTGTAGCGTTTCTTAACCCATGTTTTCCTTTTTTCTATTGAATGTTTCCTGGTGGTCATTACTAGTCCAAACATGAATTCTCATGACTAGTTCATTGGTCATAGTTAGATTTTTATCTTCTCGGTGCATGACTTTGAAATGACTGTGGCATTTTGAAGAGATACCACCTATTTCATTCTTGACCTTATTCACAAAACTCTATCTACACTGGCCTTCTTTTCTGTCCTATGAATATATCGAGTTTCCAACTTCAATATCTTCTACTTGTTCCTCTGCAAGGAATGGTCTTCTCCCAGATCATTTTGCTGGATTCTTTTTGTTATTTAAGTCTCAGCTAAAACATCCCTGCTTTGATGACAACTCACTATAAATTAATGCTCCCCCATCATTCTTTATTACATGGCTGTATTTTGTTTTCTTCTTAGCACCTAATTGCTAAGTGAGAGCATTTATTTCTCCTCATCTCAGCTGAGCACAAGAAACATTTTGTCTTGTTCACTGCTGTGTTCTCATCACCTAGAACAGTGTCTTCCACAGTAAGCATTCCAGTAAATATTTGTTGAGTGAACAAATGAATATTTTTTCTACTGGATATTTATAAAGATGTTTTTCATTCTTTTTTCCTTTTGTTTTTGTAGTCAGGAAGATATAATTAATGTTTTTATAATTAACGTTTATGCACTTTTGATATTTTCCTCTTTTTTTGTTGTTCTGTCTCCTGGTCAAATTCTTTCAAAGGAAAGGATAAACCTTCTAATTCTCAAGTTCTTAAGATGTGACTATTTCCATCCATCTTCTGCTAGCCAGGTGGGGTGTCCAAGCTGGTGTAATCTAGTCACAAAAGCAATTAGCAAGGTACGAAAATTGGCTCCTAACAGCTGTGTCAGCCCTGCTTGAGTTGGCCTCTCTACCAAGGGACTGTCACTGTCAACCTAGCAAAAAAGAAATTGCCTTCTCATAAACATTTTTTCCAGAAGTATAGAAGAGAAATAAATTCTAGGTTTATAAAGTGAGTTAAAATGTGTCAACAGGGTAGAATAGAATAATGACCTGCTGCTGCAATTTGAATTCAGAGTCAAGGCAGCAACGTTAATTTTCAGAAGAGATGACATTGAAACTGTGGCACTTTTAGTTCCCTCAAAATGGCTTTATTTTGGCAAAAGGGTAGACTGGTAATTTATTTATCTGTATTGTTGAGGAAGGTGATAATTCTGTAAATATAATTTTGACCCTCAGAGGTTTGATTTATGGCATAGTCTTTGAGATCTTATGCCTTCAATTAACACTGTGGAAAGGGGCATACATATTTGAATGAATGCTACTTGATTTCTTTTCCATTTCATTCCCCCAACTGTTAGTTCATTCCATAAGGATTCCTTTTAACATGATAGACCTTAAGAAATTTTATGTGTCATAATCAATGTATAAATTCAGGCTTTAAAAGATGGGTTTAAATGGATTAAAACTTTTTTAATTTTTTAAATTGATATTTAAAATTTATATATATTTTTGGGGTACATGTAATACTTTGATACCTATAATCAAAAATACTTTGATACCTGTAATTGGTAATGATCAGATCAGGGTAATTGGGATATTCATCACCTCAAACATATATCTTTTCTTTGTGTGAAGAGCATTATAATTCTCCTCTACTTTAAAATATATAATAAATTATTATTAATTATAATTTCCCCACTGTACTTTATATTGACAGTGTGCCACTTCTGATGCATATCTCAATAATATCAAATGTGGTGGTGGTCTGCCTTGATTCCTGTTGGTATGTGTTATTTTATGTGATTCCAGTCTGAGCTAGTTGTGAAATATGCTCTCTTTGAAAATCACCTTCTTATTAATACCCCTTTTCATCCCTTCGGAACCTCTGGTCTTTCATAAAACTCAAAGAGTTTGTGTCATTAAATTCTGCCTTAAGTATTTTGTTACAAAAATTAAGAGTAGCTTCATGCAAAATGAGGGCTTTAACTTAGTTTTTGAATGAATGAGAAGTACCTTATAAAGCTATCTAGTTGTCAAATGAGGACAAAAACCACATGATCATCTCAATTGATGCAGAAAAAGCATTTGGTGAGATTTAATACCCTTTCATGGTGAAAATGCTGAACAACCTAGAAATGAAAGAAAACTACTTCAGCATAATATAGGCCATGTATGAATGACCATAGCTAACATCTTAGTGGTGTGAAATTGCAACCTTTTCCTTCTACGATCTGGAACAAGGCAAGGATCCATGCTCTTCCCACTTCTGTTCACTATTGTGTTGGAAGTCCTAGCCAGAGCAGTTAGAAAAAGAAAATAAAAGGTATCTAAACTGGAAAAGAAGAAATAAAACTATCTGTTTTTCGGATGCATGATCTTATATGTAGAAAACCCATTCCACAAAAAAAGAGTTAGTCTTACTAAACAAAATAAGCAAAATTATTTGGTACAAAATTTGTTGTATTATTATATACGGACAATGGACATTTCAATAAGGAAATTGAGAAAATAATTTCATTAAAAGAAGAAAATACTCATGAATAAATTAACCAAGGAGGTGAAAGACTTAACGCTGGAAACTACAAAACACGACTGAAAGAAATTTAAGACATAAACAAGTGGGAACACATCCCATATTCCTGGATTAGAGGACATAACATTTGTTACCATGTCAATACTACCCAAAGCAATTTACAAATTCATTGCAATTCTTACCCAAATCCCAATGACTTCTTCCTAGAAATAGACACATTTATTCTATAATTTACTTATTTATTTATCTGAGAAAGAGTCTCACTCTGTTGCCCAGGCTGAAATGCTGCGGCCTCAGTCTATCTCACAGCAACCTTAAACTCTTGAGTTCAGGTGATCCTTCTGCCTCAGCTTCCTGGGTAGCTGGGACTACAGATGCCTGCTGAAATGCCTGGCTCATTTTTTTCTATTTTTTATAAAGATGAGGTTTCACTCTTTCTCAGGCTGGTCTTGAACTCCTGAGCTCAAGAGATTCTTCCTCCTCAGCCTTACAGAGTGCTAGGATTATAGGAGTGAGCCATTGCACTAAGCTTATTCTAAAATTTATCTAGAATCTCAAGGAATTGCAAATAGCCAAACAATCTTGAAAAAGGAAACAAAAGTTGGAGGTCTTATACTTCCTGATTTCAGAACTTACTGCAAAGCTATGGTAATCAAAACAATGTGATACTGGCATAAAAAGAGTGATAAAGATCAATGGAATAAAATAGAAAACTCAGAATAAACCCTCATATATATGGTCAAATGATTGTCAACAATTAGGTGGAGAAAGAACAGTGTTTTCAATAATTGGTGTTAGGAAACCTAGATATTCATATGCAAAAAAATGAAATTGGGGTCTTACATTATACTATATCCAAAAATTCACTCAAAATGTATCAAGGACTAATTAAGAGGTAAAACTGTAAAACTTACGGGAAAACATAGTAGAAAAGCTGCATGGTATTGAATTTGGTCATGATTTCTTAAACATTGTACTCAAAGCACAGTCAACAAAAGGAAAAGTGTAAATTAAAATCTTTTGTGCATCAAAAGACACTATTAACAGAGTGAAAAGCAACCTATGGAGTAGGAGAATGCATTTGCAAATCATATATCTGATAAGAGATTGATATCTAGAATATATCAAGAATTCCTGTAACTCAAGTACAAAAAACCAGTAACTCAATTAAAAAGTGGCCAAAATATTTAAATAGATGTTTCTTCAAAGATACAAATGGCTTTAACCATCGAAAAGATGTTTAATATCACTAATCATTAGGGAAATCCAAATCAAAACCACACTGAGATCTACCTTTACTCATTATGATGGTTTTTAAGAAAATAGAAAGAAAACAAATTAAGGATCGGCAGGGATATAGTGAAATTGAAACCATTTGTACATTGTTGATGGGAATATAAAATGTTGTGGCTGCTTTGGAAAACAGTATGGCATTTCTTCAAAAAAGTAAAAATAAAACTACCATTTGATTCTACAGATCCCATTTCTGGAGTCAACAGTCTTGAAAGCAGATACCCAAAGATATATGTGCCACCCATGTTCATAGCAGCATTATTCACAATAGCCAAGAGGTAAAAGCTACCTACATGTTTAGCAGATGAATGGATTAAAATAAAAAAGGGATTATATACAGACAATGAGGCCAGGCATGGTGGCTCATGCCTGTAATCCTAGCCCTCCAGCAGGCTCAGGAGTTCGCTAACCTGAGCCAGCGCAAGACCCCTTCTCTAAAAATAGCCAGGCCTTGTGGTGGGTGTCTATAGTCCCAGATACTTGAGAGGCTAAAGCAAGAGGATCGCTTGTGCCCAAGAGTTTGAGGTTGCTGTGAGCTATGACGCATGGCACTCTACCAAGGGCAACAAAATGAGACTCTGTCTCAAAAAAAAAAAAAGAAAAAAATATATATATGTATGTACAGACAATGAAATATTTGGCCTAAATAAAGATTTATTGCATGCTACAACATGGGTGAACCTTGAGGACATTATGCTAAATGACAGAAACAGCCAGAAAAGAAACATGAAGTATATGATTCCATTTATTTATGGTGTCTAAAGCAGTCAAATTCTTAGAAATAGAAAGTAGTTATGGAGACTGGGGGAAGAAAGGGGGAATTATTTATTTCTCAGGCATAGTTTCAGATTTTCATAAGGGAAAGTTCTGGAGATATGTTTCACAATTTGAATATACACTACTGTGTACTTAAAAATGATTAAGATTTTATGTTGTGTTTTCTTACCCCTATAAAAAAAATTATGCCAGTCATTCAGTAACTGTTTATTAAATGGCTCCTTGTGTGTTCTGTAGATTGCTGGCTGAGGAGATACAACGATTAATAAAAGCCCTTAAGGGCATTAAATCAATGTGACTTAATCAATGTAGCTGCTTTGAGGTGTTACTATTTTTTAAATTAATAGACTGTTTTTTTTTAGAACAGTTTTAGATTTTTAGAAAAACCATAGAAAGTACAGAGGGTCCTCTCTGTCCCCCAAACACAGTATGCCCTATTATTAATATCTTATATTAGTATAGTTAAGGTATAATAAAGAATTTGGGTTCTTGACATGGAGATTATAAAATCTTTGGGATTTCTGCAGTGATAGGTGTACCTTGTTACATTTGTTACATTAATCTGGTGACTAATAGTGGGCCTCATTGTAGCTTCAGGATAGCTTTAGGACAGGGTTAGTACAGAGAACACCCATGTGACTAGAAGTTTAGGACTTTGGGCCAGTATGGGGGTAGGGAGTTGGAGATTGAGTTTAGTCATGTGGCTAATGATTCTTTAAGTAGTTTGGTTTATGTATGGTAACCCCCTCAAAATCTCTGGACATCAAAGGTTAATGGAGCTTTTGGATGGTGAACTAAATACACTGATGTGCTGGGAAGATGAGTACAGGGACCTTCTGAGACCTTGCCCCCAATATAGTCTTTATAATAAGTCTGTAATTGTATAATTGTATTAAATTAATCTAGTGCTTTCCTAAGTTCTGTGAGTCCTTCTATATATATTTTTTCCGAGACAGAGCGTTACTATATTGCCTCAGTAGAGTGCCAAGGCATCACAGCTCACAGCAACCTCAAACTCTTAGGCTTAAGCAATTCGCTTGCCTCTGCCTCCCAAGTAGCTGGGACTACAGGTGCCTGCCACAATGCCCGGCTATTTTTTTGTTGCAGTTGTCATTGTTGTTTAGCTGGCCTGGGCTGGGTTCAAACCTGCTAGCCTTAGTGCATGTGGCCGGCACTGTAACCACTGTGCTACGGGTGCTGAGCCATTCTAGCAAATTATTGAGCCTGAAGGGATCATGTACACATTGCAATTTGTGGCCAGTTGGTTGGAACGCAGGAGGCCCCAGAAGTCCATCTGGCATTTGCATTAAGTGTAGTCTTGTGTGGGATCATGATCTTTAACCTGTGGGGTCTACATTAAGTTTGGGTGGTTAGTGCCAGAATTGAATTGCAGTATACCAGTCGTGGTTAAAACAACATGGTACCTTTGTTTCAGTTAATGAATGGGTATTGTACATATTTTAAACTAAAGTCATGTTATGTTAGGATTCACTCTTTATGTTGTATAGTTTTGTGGGTTTTTATAAATGTCATTTATCTATCATTACAGTGCCATGGAGAATATTTTCACTGTTGGGAAATTCCCCTGTACTCTACCTATTCATTCCTCCCCACCTCATTCCTGAACCCATGGCAACCTACTTTTTTTACTGTTTATATAGGTTTGCCTTTTTCAGATTGCTATAGAACCCCTGTAGTTGACTACCTCCATATAGTGACCACCTTCTTAAGTTGGCCTAATTTTCATATACTTGACAGTACAGTAGGCCTAGTTCCTTATGTTGACCACGTCTATATGTTGACCAGTTTGTTACAGTACCTTGGGTGGTCAGCTTATAAAAGTTCTGTAGTTGGAATTGTACAATATGTAGTTTCTACTGATGGGCTTCTTTTTCTCAGCTATGTGCATTTAACTTTCTCTATGTCTTTTTATGGCTTGAGACCTCATTTATTCTTATCTGTGAATAACATTCCAGTGTGTGGACTTTTCACAGTTTAGCCATACCTAGGGAGGGATATCTTGGTTGCTTCCAAGTTTTGGCAATTATGAATAAGCTGGTATAAACATTTATATTCAGGTTTTTGTGTGGATATTGATTATCAAATGCACTTGCTGTGACATAACAGTAAGACTAAATTTAATTGTGTAAGTAATAGCCAAACTATCTTCCAGAGTTACTGCACCATTTTTTATTCCTAGCAGCAGTGAAGGAGAGTTCCCTTTGCTCCATCTCTTCATTAGCATTTGGTATCATTTTGAATTTTAGGCATTCTAGTAGGGATATGGTATGGTATCTTATTTTAATTGCAGTTCCCTAATGACATATGGTGTTGAGCCTCTTAATATATGCTTATTTTCCATACATATATATCTTCTTCTTTTTTTTTTTCAAATGCTTCTCCACTTCTTTGCCTTTTTTTTTCTTTTCAGTTTTTTTAAATTAAATCATAGCTGTGTACATTAGTTCAATCATGTACAATGTGATGGCTTCATATACAATCTGATATATTTTTATCCAACTGTTCAACATAACCTTCATGGGATTGTCTTGGTTATTGTATGAAAACATATGTATTCTGCATTTAGTAAGTTTCACCTATACCCTTCTAAGATGCACCATAAGTGTGAGCCCACCATTTACCCTCTCTCCACCCATCCTCCCCCTTCCCTTCCCCTCTCTTGCCCTTGTCCCCATATTCTTGTGCTATAATTGAGTTATAGCCTTCATATGAAAGCTGTAAATTAGCTTCATAGTAGGGCTGAGTACATTGGTACTTTTTCTTCCATTCTTGAGATACTTTGCTAAGAAGAGTATGTTCCAGCTCCATCCATGTAAACATGAAAGAGGTAAAATCTCCATCTTTCTTTAAGGCTGCATAGTATTCCATGGTATACATGTTCCACAATTTATTAATCCATTCGTGGGTCGATGGGCACTTGGGCATCTTCCATGACTTAGCAATTATGAATTGGGCTGCAATAAACATTCTGGTACAGATGTCTTTGTTATAATGTGATTTTTGGTCTTCTGGGTATATACC
>CAUYON010096863.1:0-27598 GCA_963573935.1 Arctocebus calabarensis
CAATCAAACATAGGCAGAGGATCACACCTACAGTGCATCTTAGCAGGGTACTGGTGAAACTTATTAAAGGTAGAGTATCAATGTCTTTATATAGTGATCAAGAAAATGCCATGAAGGCTATCTGTAACAGTACGATCAAAACATTTCTGAATATGAATCGTGCCCTATGATTGCACCAATGTACAGAATTATGATTCAATAAAATTATAAAAAAAAAAAAAAAGAAAGAAAATATCCTGGTACTGATAAATACCAGAAGTCAGTTCCTATCTCTGAGTTGATCACAGCAACGGCAAGGCTGAATGCTTACACATCTGTTACTGTTCCACAGGCACAAAATGGGAATGAAGGACACAGGCTAGCGGGAAGTGGGGGCACAGGCACAGGGGCAGCACCAGCCAAGTCATACTTCCACCTCTCTCTCCTCTTTGCTGTGTGAGCTCAGAAAGTCACTTGGCCTCTCTGTACCACAGTTTCCTCATCTGGAAAATAAGGGTAATGATAAATAGTGCCTATTTTCAGAGTTGGAGTGGGAACTGAGTATTGTTAATATGTGTGATATAGAAAAAGTACCTATTGCTACTGAAGTAGATAAATACTATATAAAATAACAATTGTAATCACATGTCACATTTTTAACTGATAATATTTGATTTAGAGTCCAAATATCTAATATCATTCAAGACAGCCAGATCTGACTCATATATCTTCCTTAGTATTATTGAAGTAATTTAAAAGTGACTTCAGGTTTTTATTTACATCGAGTATTGATTTTCATTTGTATGACTGAGAGCATGAATGTCGGAGTCCTATAATTCGGAGTTAAATCATAGCCCTGACATTTTACTATCTTGCTAACCAAATTATTAGCCTTTTATATCTTACATTTCTATCTACAGAATGGAATAATAATACTTACCCATAGTTAATATTTACTGAGCAATTACTGTGTATTCAGCAGTGATTTAAACACTTTCAATTCATTTAATCTTCACAACCACTCTGTGAGTAAATAGCTATTATCTAGAAAATATTACTGTTAAAAAAGAGAAGAAGTAGGATTCAAGGGTAAGTGGGTTGATTCCAGAGCCCAAGCTCTCAATCCCTGCATGTATAATGCGGTCATCTCTCCACTCACATGCATTTCATGCCTCACACATTTTTGGCAAGCTTTTTTTTTTTTTTTTTTTTTTTTTTTGCAGTTTTTGGTCGGGGCTGGGTTTGAACCCGCCACCTCCAGCATATGGAGCCGGCACCCTACTCCTTTGAGCCACAGGCGCCGCCTTTCACACATTTTAGGAACAGTGTTTTTCAACCTTTATCTCATAGCACATTTGAACCTATCATTAAACTTCCACAGCACACTTAAATTAAGTTGATTTTCAAAAAGAGAGAGAGAAAAAGAATATACTTTCTGTGCTTTGAACTTAAAATAATGTTCTTTAAAAATTTTCCTGGCACACCTAAGATCTTCTCACAGCCAACCAATATGCTGTGGCACACCAGTTGAAAATCACTGGTCTTGGTATTGTGGATATTGCAATGTACAAAACAGAAAGAAAGGAATGAATGCCTAAATTTAACTCTATAAGGGGACGTGTGCGTTAATATAGAAGTAATATCATCCATTAGAAATATAATGCAAGCCACGTATCTAAATCACATAATTTTAAATTTTCTAGTAGTAAAAAGAAACAGGTAAAATTAATTTTAATAATATTTTTACCAAATCCAAGTATTATCCCTTGAACATGCAGCTAATGAACAAGCTACTTCTTTTATACATACACACACTAAATTTTCAATATTTAGCACATTTTTAGCACAGCACAGCCTAATTTACACAGCACAGCTTAATTCACAAACTAACTGTATTTTACGAGGTCAACAACACATGTGGCTACCATTTGGCACAAAGCAGACCTGCAGGAGAAGCAGGGCAGTGAGAGGAGCCCGGAGCCAAGGCTCCAAGGGCAGAAAGGCTGTGCAGCCAAAGTGCGTGGAGCAGCTGAAGATGGACTGTGCACGGGATGAGGTTTGATGGGGGGCAGGGGCTATGCCAGGCAGGACACTACAGGTCACCATCTAGGCGAGTCACCTGGGGAAAGGCAGGGATTTCTTTGCCCTGTTGTTTTAAAACACAGTTCCCTTTATCCTTCCGAGTCCCGAATCCAATGAGTGAATAATTAACAACTAAGTGACCCCCCAAATCTTATTAGCAAAAAGTTGTGTTAACGATCCTTTCATTGTGTCTTGTTTAATTTATGAGAACAAAAAAGTCAACTAAGTATTACAGCCACAGATGACAAGTCATCTGATATGTAAGTGGCTGTGATATTAACTTCCAGGACAGGGCTCGGTGTGGGAGCCAATCAAATTTCATCTCTGCAAATAACATACGTGCATAATCAGCTTGGAGATCTGATGTGAAAGGAATCATCTTCATGCAGAGTTGGTTAAGTTCACTAATGTTGGTTTTGATTTAAATATTAAGTGATGCTTTTAGGTCTCAAAACTGTTAAAATGGAATAAAATTATATGATTCCAATTTTTTCCTCTCTTCTCTTCAGTAACCTTATAATCCAATAGGTATGTGGCATAGGATAATAAAAAGAATGTTTGTCAGAACAGGAATCACATCATCCCTGTATTATTTTTCTTTCAAATATATACAGCATGTTCAAGTTCAAGAGTGACTCTGAAGTTTTTCAAGCTGAAGAAGCTAGATGCACTTGAGTCCACAAAGTCTTTTAATTTGAACAAGAAGCCTTAACCATTGCTACACATAATTACAGGTGCCTCTCTGTAGGTTAGCAAGAAGCATTCGGCATAAGCTATACAAATTTAAAAAGAGCTCTACATTCTGTTTCTTTCACTTATTAAAATGTTGTGTCCTTCCAGCCCGCTAAAAAGGTCTCTTACATTATAAATTTAAGAATACTTTAACATCTATATATTATTTTTATCTTGATGGGTAAGTTTAATGATGCTAGATCATCTATCAAAGTAATCTGCTATCTGATAAGACTATTACTTTACCAAAGCTTGCCTACTTATTCCATTCCTGCTGCACATAACAATAGGCTTTGCATGAAATTATCAAAAGACTTCAAGTCTGCAATAAGTAAATGAAGCTATTTGGATATCTAGTTTTGGAAAATTGGGAAGTTTCTATTTCTTATTTTTATTTTTGCTCCTTCCATAGTTTATTCCTTTGTGTGCTCATTCACTTGAGATTATCAGTTAAACTGTTTATTTGTAACACTAAGTTAGGTGCTATAAAGGGGCAGAAAAATGAAAAAATGAGTGCATTTTTAAAAATATAAGTGGTTCCTAATTGAGAATGTTACGTACGTGATTGTAACACAATTTAGACTGAGCTAAATCCCCCTTCAAAGATGTCAACACAGTGACCTGTAATTTAGAGCAAAGAGGAAGTCCTGGTGAGATTCAGAGGTTTAGAGACATAGCTTTGGAGATTGGCCCACAAACATGTGAAGAATTCCGATAGGAAGGGGGGAGGCATTTAGAGAAGGAAACCCACTCAAAGGAGGGATTATTTTGTTATTAGGTGTAAGTCTCAAAAACAGGCGATAAGAGAATAAGAGTGAGATTCAGGCAGCCTGGAATCCCTCTCAAGAAGCCCTTCAGAGGTAGTCTGAGTACAACTGAATTCTGTGGAAATTAAGAAGACCGTGAATATGTTTTAACAGAGAAAAATGTTTTTCTTTTAAATTTTTTTTCCAGAAAAACACTTAGGATGAATTATAAAGGAAACGGACAAAACACAGGGAAATCAATTCAATGTAATTGTGAGTCCAGTGGTAAAGTAGCAGGGACTGAAGTCACCAGTCTTTGTGACATTTTGAAATTTTAATCTCAAGGCCCATTTTTGTGAGACAGGCAAGTGGAAAATGTTGATAGTGACACAAGTTTCTAATCTACCGGCATGGGGAATAGAAGGACGGGTGAGCAGCTGGTTTGTGGTGGGCTGGGGGCTGATTGTGGCATTCTATCTGTTATTCTCTCTAGATGACGGAACTGTAACACAAGCTAGACTGAGCAGAGCTGCCAGAGGAGGGAGAGAAGCGTGACGTCCTCGAGACAAGGCACCAAGATCCGTGGCAATCAGGCCCTCCTCTAGATAAGGCCAGGCCTCTTCTAACACAAATCCCACACAGGTCAATTTCAGATGGTACCCATTGGCTTTTGTCCTTCCCTTATTACAAAATGAAATTTTAGTTGCCCTGCCTCATAAACAAATTTAAGGTAAAGCTGCTATTTGTGGGAGATCAGAATGTTAAAATGCCTTTCCTCAATTTTCTTCTCTTAAGAGTTTTGTGTCTAGAAAGATGTTTTGTGAATTTGTCCAGACAAAGGGCAGGGATCCTACTCCAGAAAAGTGAAAGGCCCTAAAATTTGTAAAGAGATTTGAAGATGGTTCCAGTGTTTTTCTACCTATGTCAAAAATTACTTCCAGTCATCTTCTGCTTCTCCAAAACATATCCATTCTTCCAAATCATGGCTAACTATACCTCATCCACGAAGCACCCTCTAGTCTGTCCTGTAAACTCTTCTAGCAGTAGATTTATAGCTAGTACTGTTATAAAATCTCTACTAGATTCTAATATCTTTGAGAACATAGACTACTACTCATTTTCCTAATCTGCAAGTACATTACACATAGTAAGAGGCTGATAAATGATTTAAGGAATGACTGCATGTATAATAACCTACATCACTGACAGGATCCTGTATACCAGGAATGCTCTAAGTCCTTTGCACGTACTTCCTCATTATTCTTTGCCATGGTCTTATGAGATAGGCACTATTAATTTGCCCAAGGCGAGGTGAGGGTAAGTACTGGTTATATAAGAAACAAAGTTAGAGTATGAACCCAGGTAGGTGGGCAGCATAGTCTGTGACCTTAACTACTCTGTATAATGTCATTTTCTGGTACCATAATATATGTCCCAATTTGCTTATACAGTGGGGAGGAGAAAGGGGCAAAATAAAGTTTGGAGCACTGACTTTGAAATCTTGGTTACATGATTTTATAAAAGTTATAAATTAATTTTTCAGGCTCCTTATATTAAAGCAGATTAATAGTAGTATTTACTTCATGTATCTTTGTGGGAAATAAATGAGACTATGCATACAAAATGCACATTAAAAGCGAACCTTTGGCTCGGCGCCTGTGGTTCAACGGGCTAAGGCACCAGCCACGTACACCTGAGCTGGGGGGTTCGAATCCAGCCCGAGCCCGCCAAACAACAATGACGTCTGCAACCAAAAAATGGCCAGGCGTTGTGGCAGGCACCTGATAGTCCCAGCTACTTGCGAGGTGGAGGCAAGAGACTCGCTTGAGCTCAGGAATTGGAGGTTGCTATGAGCTGTGATGCCACAGCACTCTATCCAGGGTGACAGCTTGAGGCTCTGTCTCCAAAAAAAAAAAAAAAAAAGCGAACCTTTGTGGTTATGAGTAAGGTAGTCTTGATGTGTTTAACTCACATCTTCCCTTTGCGATCACAATGGTTAGATCCTATCTGGAAGTGAGGCCTTGGTATCTATCCTGTGTTGGTGCTACAAAATCATTTTTTTCTAAGAGCAGTTGTTTCTAGCCGCAGATATCCAATAACAGTTGTGGAAATACAGAAAATAGCACTCATAGCCATTAGTAAGAATGTTCAGCAGACAGGGAAGGAAGGAAGGAAGGAAGGAAGGAAGGAAGGAAGGAAGGAAGGAAGGAAGGAAGGAAGGAAGGAAGGAAGGAAAGAAGGAAGGAAGGAAGGAAGGAAAGTTTTATAATTTTGTGACTAAAAATGCATCTATCCCAAATATAAAGTCACAGGCATTTAATTACTATCTTATAATGGAGTGACAATTAAGCTGGTAATATTGTAATTTACTCTGAGTGGCGACAAGCTGATATACTTTCTTTTTTAACCTATCTTTCATGTTGCACGTCACCAGTAACACTCAGAGTGCATAAGAAAACACAAAGGTAGGAAAGAAAATTTATTTTTTTAAAGAGATTGTTTTGGTTTTTAAAAAATTATTTTTTTGGTTTCTTGAAATTTTTCTAACAAAGTGATAGTAAATTTCAAAATGTCAGTAAGAAACAAAAGATACTAACTCTACTGAAGGAGAAAAGATAAAAGTGGTTGAATAAGAAATGCATGCAATCATCTGATTTCTTTTCTCAATGTATTTATCTTCGTTCATTCTCTACGAGGTTTTTGTTTCTACTCATCTTAAACATTGTTATTATTATTAAATTTTAAGTCTTTTTAATTCTGCAGGGGCAAAAAGTGGAAATCTAATAAACACATGTATATGTAAAAAATAAAAAAATAAAAAAGTATAATGAAATAAAAATAAGAATAAAGAAATGCATGCTTTAACTTTCTTTTATTTTCTAAATAAAATAGTGCACCTAATGCTAACTCATGAGCCCATGACTCCTTGTGTGCAGAATTTAAGGACAAAGCCTACACTTGTCCTTGGTCAGGAGGGGAGGAGAAAGTATATGATTTACAACGTCCACTTACCTGCTTCCAGGGACATAATGTGTAACATGTTAGCAAGCCTTTGCTTAGTATATTAATAATCTGAGAATCAGAATTTATCAGAAGGTCTGAGATTCATATTAGTTTAACTTTTTCATCACCTTTTTTGAATTATGGACATGAGAACAATTTTTTAAACTATTTGAGAAGTCTGTTACTTTTAGCAATAGCATTTGCAGTGTATGCCTTGAATTTGAATGTGCATATGTGACAGCTACAACCAAATGGCCTATAAGATATTATTAGTTTCTATACACAAAAATCTGCTGGGATATGACATTTTAAAATTTTACAGTGTTAAGTAAAAAAATTTCAAAATATTAATTGAATGAATCTCAATAGGAAGCAGTGCAGCATATAAGAAGCCTAGTTTACTGTTTTGAATTGTTCTCTTAATAAATCTCACTGTTAAAATATTGACTCTTATATTTTCCCTGCATTAAAATCATTTTAGAAGGTAATTGGTTTAGCTTATTGTAATACTGCCTGATAATATTTCTTATGCTTTTCAGGCAAAGAATAGGTATCATTAAATTATTGTTGCATGGGGAACTCATGTATTACCAATGTCAGTAAGTACAGAATATAAAATGGACTTGAGAAAAATAAATACATTTCACCCAGGAGACTCACTGCAGGTTTCATTGGATTATTTAATTCACTCTTCCACTTGATGGGCCAGAATTGCTTGGCAACCCATTCTATTTATTTTTATTACATCAAGTTTGTTAATTAAAAAATATATATAAAGCATTAGAGGGTCTATTTTGGAATAGTCACTTGCTTCTACTTTAGTATTAAAATAAGATGTACTGTTTTGAACATTTAAAAAGTAAGATACAGCCAAGTTTAATTTTTATTGATGGGACTAAAATTAGAGAAAGGAAATGATTAGGTTTCCATAACTTTAATGTGATTTTTTAATATTAGAAGACTAATAACGATTAAAAATTAAGCTTTTTTTATTGTTTGGGATTCATTGAGGATACAAAGAATTAAGTTACATTGATGTATTTCTTAGGTAAAGTCCCTGTTGTAATTGTGTCCCACCCCCAAGAGGTGTGCCATACACCCTGATCTGCCATCCTCTTCCTTTTCCTCCCCTCCCTGCTCCCGCTTACCTTTACCCCCCACATTGTCTTAGATCATCTATTGCCTTCCTATTAGAATTGAGTGCATTGGATTCTTGCTTCTCCATTCTTTCAATGCTTTACTAAGAAGAATGTCTTCCACCTACCTCCAATACAAAAGATGTAAAGTCTCCATCTTTTTTAATGGCTGAACAGTATTCCATGGTATACATATACCACAGCTAGTTAATCCATTCCTGGGTTGGTGGGTAAACTATTATTAAAAAATGAAGGATTCTTAGTAAAGTTTCTCAAGAATAGAAAAAAAATCCAATGAACTAAATATTAATATGAAGCCAATATATAAACAGTTACATGCCCACACAAATGATAAAACACAAACATAGTCTAGCAAGGGGGAGAGTAGAGGGGAGGGGAGGGAGGGATATTGGTGGGATCTCCGCTATGTGCACAAAGTAAGGACGTTCAGCACACTCCCCGGGTGAGGGGCTCAACTGCAAATTGAACTTTACCTTAGAAGTGAGAACAATGTAACCTAAAAATTTGTACTCTCATATTAATTTGAAATTTAAAAAATGAAAAAAACAATTAAAAAATTTAAAATCAAAGGAAAAAGAATGAAGGATTCTTATAAATGATGTATGAGTGTATGTGTAGGAATATATACGTGTACATACTTGTGCATGTGTGTGTCTGATTGTGTGTGTTTTCTACTAATGATTTTTAACAACTAAAACTCTTGGTGATATTTTTAATCAAGTAGATTCATGCAATTAGCTAAACCTTTTCTTTCCATACAAATCAAAAAAATAATCAACAGCCGGTTTACTTTTTTCCGGGCTGTGGTGAATTGGTTGAATTAAAGTCACAACTCAAGAGTCTGCATTTCCCTGGCATCTAGCTTACTGCTGTGTGTACAGCTGTGTGCATCTTTTTAGCACATCTGAAATGTACTTCTGACTAACTTAGCTGCTACTTCTCCACAATACCACCTGTCGGTTGGGGGATAGGAGCCCTGTGAACTGTTGACCAAGTTCTGATCAGGTGAGCACACAGTGTACAAACCTATCAGAATAGACCACAGATACCATGAAAGATGCCCACACAGCAAGAAAAACCAAAAAGGCTGCCTTTCGGACTGACAAAAGAAAGGGAGGGAACGCAGGACCGAGGGACTGCCTGAGCAGAGGCAGGTGGTCTAGAAGAAGGAGAGCCATGATGATCCCAGAGGATGTCCGTGGCTATGGCACCCTCATATGTAAACTGTTATTTACCAGGTGAAAATGCTTGAAAAGGCAAAGAAATAAAAGTCTCAATTACTTTTTTGTCTTATCTTACATTGTCTTATTTTGTAACTGGGATAAAATGAATATTTAAAGTTGAAAGTCAATGGAAGACTCTTCTTTAGCTACCAGACTCTGCTATAGTGTCTTATCTGCTATAAGAGAATAATTTTATATACGAGCACCATACTATGATTGGTTGCTTGGTTGTCAGGTCACAGAATTCATTCAAACCCACAGGCTAGGTTTTATGAAATTAAATGGACTTTAAGATTGAAGAAATGAAAAAAAAAGATTGAAGAAATGAACTATCTTGATCATGAAGATTTCAGAATTAATTAATTTATTACAAATCTCATAATTGATGCTTCAATCAACTAGGAAAAATGTCCAGAAAGCAGAAACAGAAATATATGAAACTTGTCCACAGTATGATAAGTTTCAAGGGCGTCTTCTATTCCAGGTGGTAAGAGGGAAAGGCAAATGACCTGAAGGCAGAGAGTTCAGGTGCCATTAAGATAGGGCCTACTAGAACCTATTTGTCAGCTGTTAAATGAAGCTGCAGACATGGGAAGGTTTTTTTTTTTTTTGTTACAGAGAATTGTTCATGGCTTTAACTATACCTAAGTAAGAATGTGAACTATTTTCAAATTTGAGCCAAACAGAAGTATAAGAGGTTAGAGGGGAAAGATTAATGTCATTAAAATAAATATTTAATAACTTGTCTAGGCCTTTGATTTTTCACTTCCACTTTTTTTGTCTATTCTGCTTTAAGACTGTTTTTTATAATTGTAGTCTTTCTTGCTCATTTACCCTAATACTTATGTGGTAGTAGTGGCATTGATGTAACCATATGAAAACAATCTAGAAATATTTGACTTTGATGTATTGTATTTAGAAAGTGTACCTGGTTACTTTTGTGCACATGTACTGTAAGTCTCTATCAAAAAAAAAGGTGGGGTTTGTATTATATTTTGTCTCCATCTTTCTACCTATATAATTATCTAAGATAAACTTTTTTTAAAGAAAAGAACAAAAAGCACATTGGCCCTGACAGTTAAGTCTGGGGCTAGAACCTGGTATCCAGACTTTTAATACAATTTCTTGCTTCATTAGACAGGTGGTTTTGCTCAAAGTGTTTACTTCTTGGATCTCAGTCTCCTCAATGACAGAAATGAAGTGAAGAATGTTTCTCTTGTCGATTTTGCCATGGAGAACAAATGAAATAAGGTATGTTATTCTGCTTTGATAAATGTACCAATTAAAACTCAACAGGCCACAGACAAATGAGCTTAGTCTTCGGCTTAAATAAAATCTTAGCGTGGAAGAGCCAAAAAGAGTAGAATTTGCTAGGAGAGAATAAGATGTATCTAACCTCATTTCTTTGTTTCATGGAATTCTTTTCTTGCTTGGTCAGGAAAATAAAAAGGAAATATTGTATCTAAGCTTTAAGGTTTTTGACATAAATTCTTTTGATCACTTCACGAGCAAGTTTTATAATTCAAGAAAAAAGTTATAAGTAAAATGTGCTGAGTATCTCTCTCTGTCAGTTACGATCCTTGGCATTAGCACATGTTATCTTGTTTAGTGCTCCACACTTACAATCAGCCTCTGATTCTAAGAGCAATAGAATATGGGTGGGTAAAGCTCAAGCTACGGCTGGTTTAAACCCCAGCTCCCTTTCTTTGAAGTTGTGTGACCTCAAGCAATTTATTTAACCTTACTGCAATGCAATTTTCACACAGGAGGGATGTTACAGGAGGGTTGTAAACAAAATAGTTCATAGCTCCATAGGGTTATCATGAGGATTAAAGAAGTAAATACCTATAAAGCCCTTGGAATACTCTAGCACACAGTTAGCAGTTAATAAATATTAATTGCTAACAGTTTGTAAAACAATTTTAAAATATTAACTCAGAAAACTGCAGCTCATTAAGTAATTTGCCCAGGGTCTCATAGAAATTGAAAAATGGAGCAATGACTCAGGTCTGTCTGAATCACACTAACCTCCCTTTTTGGCTCCAATACTTCATTCTTTAGACACCTCCACGCCAAGCTCGATGGATTATTGAACTTTACTGAAGGTATGGGGTGACAGACCAGGTTTATATCACTGCATTGCAAACAACTAAAAATGCAACATTAGATAAACCTGTGCTTAAAATTACTTCAGCCACACCACCAATGGAAACTTCTTATTAGTCCTTTTCTTACACATGGCTTTCTGCCATGGCCTCCAATCAGTACCTCCCTCTTTCAATCTTTTCCTCTCCTAATCTAATCGTACTGTTCCTCCTCTCCTCTACAACTACCTCACCTTTGCTATCTTATTTCAAATCCAGAACAGTTACGGTTCTATTGTGTTATTAAGTGTGAAATATCCTATTTCCTTAAGTACTAAGTTTGACAGTTGCTATCTCTTACACTTCACTGTGGCATTTCTTGGTGTTGTGTACGTGTGTGTGTGTATGAGAAGGTACACTCTCATTCTCTAAAAGGCATGTTTTGGGGTGGCGCCTATGGCTCAAAGGTGTAGGGCACTGGCCCCATATGCCGGACGTGGTGGGTTCAAACCCAGCCCTGGCCAAAAACTGCAAAAAAAAAAAAAAGGCACATTTCGCCTTGTGTTTATCTTTCAAAAAAAAATGTTAGAACAACTTTTGTGAAACCATGAATAAGTCAAAAATTGGTGTTTTCGAATATGAGTTCCGTCATGCAACCAGCATAGCATAGACAGCTCAAAATACCAATGAAGTATTGGGGAAGAATGTGGCTAATGAATGATTGGAGGGATTCCAATCAGGTGATTTTTAATCTTGAAAATGAGCTGTGTGAGTGACCTGAGACCAAGGTGAGTCATGATGAGCCAAAATCTGCAGTGAAAGCAAATCCACCTCAGCCTATACATAATTAGCAATAAAGTAGAAGGTACTATGTCAATAATAATGGACTATTTGACACAAATCAGCAAGGAAAATAAAGTGAATAGTTGGTTGTACATGTATTAAATGAGCATCAGAAGAAAAATTGTGTCGAAACCTGTCTTTCTTTGCTGTCAGGACACAAAGGTGGACAATTTCTACCATATATTGTTACCTGTGATGAAAATGGATTATTTTTGACAATTGCAAGCATTCAGCCCAATGGCTGGACAAATATGAAGTGCCCAAACATGGTGCAAGACCAAATATTCATCAAGAAAAGCAAATGAGGTCTGTGTGGTGGTACAGCGCTGGTGTTATCCACTACCACTTCATGAAGCCTAGTCAGCGGATGACAATGGATATTTGCTGTACCCAGTTGGATGAAATGATGAAGATGCTTGCAGTTAAGCAGCCACGATTGGTCACTAGAGACAGGCCAATCCTCTTGCAAGATAGTTCTTGACTATCATACTTACAAAGCTGCTCAAACTACAGAAGCTGGTCTTGGAAACTCTCTGTCATCCACGTATTCACCAGACCTTGACTACTGCTTCTCCCTGTCTTTGGAACACTTCTCATGAGGAAAATGATTCAGTTCAATTCTCAACAAGCTGTGGTTGATTGTCCCTCACTCTCAAGCCTTTTTCACTACTGGAATACACAGCTACTGTTAAGATGGCAAAACTGTAGTGATGTTCCAGTTAACTATTCTGCTTCTTGTTTGAGATATAATAAAAGTTTTGATTTGCAATCAGACATTTCATGTTTAATGGCCTTTGCTTAGTTTCTTGTTCTTTTTAGGCTATATCTTCTAGATGTTATCTGCTGCGTTGAAATAACTTACTAAAATCTTCAATTATCCAAAAACAAAACAAAACAAAATTCTTATATAAGAGAAATATTTGTGCAAAATGTTCAAATATTATCTTCCCAGCTAGTCATTCAAACATTTTGCTTCCCCACTTTAAAAACCTGTAGTATTGTCTCATCACCTCCAGGACAAACTCCTTCATTTGGCATTAAAGACCCGTTTTAATCTGCTTTAACTATCTTTCTAGTGTGAACTTCATTATAGTAAAATAATGTGAAAATCAAAACATAAAAAAGTCTTGAAACACTCATAATATCCTATATAAAAACATTATATATAATGTAAAACACATTACTCTTTTGGTGTTTAGTCTTACAACTATTTTCTATATACATAGCTATAGAAATTTTATTTTACAAAATTTGAAACCCATTTCCTATACCATTTTATAATCTGTTTTTAAGAAATGAACAATAGATTATTCTCTAATTTTAATGCCTCATATGATATCATTCTTGGTGTCTTTAAAAAGTATTGATATAGACTACTAACATTAACTTTATCAATTTTAGGTAAAAAATATTTATACTTTTCCCAATTTTTTTGCCATTCTAAGTAAAAATTTTTTTATGCTTCCTTGTTGCCAAATTCTCTCTGTATAATTAATATAAATTTACAAATGTAGATTGACAGATCAATGTATAACTATAAAAAATGTTTTTCACTCAAGTTCTGTATAGGGGTTGAGGTTATGAAATTATAAATATTTGTCAAATTTTTAGCAAAAATCATATCTGGTGGCTATACCCAATGTTACAATTAGAGTGTTACAATTATTTCCCAGCATATTAGCATATTTATTCATATATATTTAAATATTTGATTATTAGTTGATGAAAAATGTTTTTATATATAGAACTTAAGAGATTCAGTAATCAAATTCTTGAGAGAACAACTTATAAGTGACCACAATTAAATATAGATATCAGAAAGTAAAAGCTGATTTTGTTAGTCTTTGATATTCTCAGAAGCTATTAAAATTCTTTTTTTTTTTTTTGTAGACACAGAATCTTGCTTTATCATACTCGGGAGAGTGCTGTGGCATCACAGCTCACAGCAACCTCCAACTCCTGGGCTTAGGTGATTCTCTTGTCTCAGCCTCCCGAGTAGCTGGGACCACAGGTGCCCACCACAATGCCTACCTACTTTTTTGTTGCAGTGTGGCTGGGGCCAGGTTTGAATCCACCACCCTTGGTATATGAGGTCGGCACCCTACTCACTGAGCCAGATGCAAGAGTTAAGTTAAAATATAGAGGAATTTATTTAAAGTTACACCTTATTTTCATGCTAAGATTAAATTTGGAAGATAAGTATAAAAACACATAAAATTCTCATCAGCAGTCATAATGAAATGGACTCAGGTTATTTACATTAATTATAAATTGAGATCATGATGGCCCACAGTCATTAGATGCTTGCACGTCCACTGGCTGGAATTACAACTAGGAAATAATACCTGTTAATCTTATTGAGTCATTGTTTTACAAAATAGAAGCTTATTATACAGTTTTGCCAGATAGAAAGTAGCACGTTGGGCCCTGCAAATAAGACAAATTGTCATCCTGACCTCCCTGGGAAGCTTGAAGTTCTGGGGCTGGTCAATGGGAGTGGGTGATCCACAGTCTGCTGTAGTCTATAGTCTGTTTGCCATCCAGAGTAGAAGCTCTGAAATGCTGCATCTGAGAGAATGGGCATGTTGAGAATCGTGACTGTGATAGACCTGTTAGGACTCTGGGGCAGTCAGGCCAGATCTGCCAGTGAATCTAAAGAGGTCACTGCATTAGGGCCAGACCTACCAGTCTTCCTTTGGATCCAGGAATGTCTGGAGTATCCTGCATGTCCCATGTCCAGTGTGTCACGGCATGAGACGATTCAGGAGTCCTACAAGCTCTCAGTACCATGTATCTCCAGAGTGCTCAGTATGCCCAGGTTGTGAAATTAATGTTGTACAAGAAGTCAAAGTATCTCCCATATTCTTGTTTTACTCCCAAACCTCCACAGGAGTCTATATGAAGATGGATTTCTCTAGCTAAGAATATAATTCATGCCCAAGTCAGGAATATGCAACAGGAGCTCTTATCTCCTTTCTTGTTTCTACTATGGCTCACGGGTGGGGAAGGGGCTGAGGCTCCACCCAGAGCCCAGCCTAGGCTAAATAAAACTTGTGAAATGCTATGAAAAAAATTCATTGAATGCTTTAATTATACTGCTAATATAGCACTAACAGACTGTATTTTGATAGACTTTATACTTGAGACTTACATCTTAGTAAGACAGTCACCATTAAAGGTAACTGAAGATTAGCCCACTAAGAAAAAATTTGGTAGCATTAGAACATATGCCACAGAATTGTCCCATTGTAGTGGTGAGAGAGCTGGGGTATTTATATACCAACTCTTATGGGTCTTTGGCTGAAGACTGCTCTGGGTTTAATGGACGATGAATTTCTCAGCACTTCTAGAATTCTTTGAAGGCAGGTGAAATGGCTTTGGCCCTATTTGCCTGATAAAACCCTGAGGCAGAGAAACAGAGATGGTGGCATTTGATAGTTGGACCTACATGTCTGAAGGGATAAAGGCATGTTCTCAACGATACCTGCCACAGGTCCTTTCTTACTTCCTTAAATTCATTTTCTTCCTATGCCACATCTTCTAGGAATTCTACTGCCTTGCTGTTCCTGTCACTATTCAGGCTACTTACTGAACATGCATTATGTCCTAAGGTACTTTGCCAGGTACTGGGGAGGTGAGAGTGAGCAAGAGAGAAATGGTCCCTGCCTTCACCAACACATGCTCTTTCTTCTTTCTGAAACACTCTTTCCCTCCCCACCATCTTAGTCTGTTCAGGCTGCTCTAACAGAATAAACTAGGGGGCTGATAAGCAACAGAAATTTATTTCTCACCATTATGGAACCTGGGAAATCCAAGATCCAGGCACCAGGAGAGTGGTGTCTGGTGAGGGCCTACTGTTAAGGCAGCTCTCTTTCTGATGGAACTCACATGGCAGATCAAGCACCGGGCCCCAACCCCGGGCCTGGGGCTTCTTTTATAAGGACACTAATCCTATTCATGAGGGACAGTCCTGTTTTCATAATCTAATCACTTCCCAAAGGCCGCACCTCCTCATGTTGCCATTTTGGTGATTAGGTTTCAACATTCAGAACATAGCACCCCCCTGGTAAATTTGTTCACTTGTGTACTTATTTGTCTTTATTCCCCACAAAATGAAAGCCTGCTAAAGGCAGAAACCATTCCTAACTGCTGGATTCCTAGGCCCTAGAATAGAGCTTGGCACACAATGTGCATGAGGAACATTTCAGCTAACTATGCTGTACTGTAGATGGTCATAAATGTGGAGACTGGCTTGGCTGCAGTTGGAGTTCTACAGGGCACTCTTTGTACCTCTGGCACATGGTACATATTCAGTATTGTTAGTAGAGTTAAGTTTAGTCAAACTGAGTTGTTCAGAATATACTGTCTAGTAACTTGAAATCATGTTTCATAAAGAATTGCTGAAGAAATTGGAAATATTTCATGTGAAAAAGACAAGACTTAAGGAAGACACAGCACTTGTCTTCAAACAAGATTGGGCCTGACAAAGATGAGACATCGGACTTTTTCTGTCTCTCCCTACACAAAACAGATTTTAGAACTAAACTAGAGATAATTATCATATTTAGTATGTCACTGCTAGGAGCAATGAGCTGCCCATCATTGAAAGTGCCTGAGCAAAGTCTGTAGTATCACAGAAAAAAATTTAACCATAATTTGTGCATTCATTGTAAGTGCCTAAAAAAAATGGAAATCCTATGATTCTTTTCGATGAGCATGAAGGAATATATTTCTTCAATTTTGTAAAACACAATTTCATAAAGAGTGTCCTGGAAGAAAATTATCTGCACCTTACTCACAAGAATATTGTGTTTTCAACTAATAGTTGAATTGCTTTATATCTTGCAAGTAGTTTTCACATAATCTTTGCAGATTCTTAGAATACATAGACCAAGTATTATTGTCCCCATTTTACATGAAAGAAGACAGATGCTTTTAGAGATTCCTTCATTTGATAAAGGTCACACATGCAGTAATTGATGGAAACAGGATTTGACCTAGCTTTTTTTGCCTTCTTATCCAAAGCCATCTACCCTACCACACCATCTATTTCATTATTATTGAAGAGGAGAAGGGAAAAACACAACCTCTTTCTGAATTACTAATGCAGATCCTCCTTTACAGAAGAGCTCTGCAAACCCTCTGCAGTTTATAACTGGGAATTGAGTCTAAGTGGTATGATCAAGGGCACACAAACAATGAGAAACAAGATTAGGTTTAGACACAGGCCTGTGTTGCCTCGGGTTGCTATCTGCCCCAAAGAATCTCACTGCTTTTTCTGGGAGGGATTATAATGATGCTTTTATGTTCCTGGCCAGGAAATATTTATAAATCACAATGTACCATTTGCGAATGATATTACCTTATGAATATTAAAAGATTAGGAAATGACATTGGCTTTTGTTGAAAACCTTGAGTGACCCTGTAAGCAGGCACAATAAATGATTGCTTTTATTGCAGTGTCCTCTAAATATTATTAAAAGTCTTTATAGTAGGTAATAAATAAAAGCAAACGAATGCTTGATTTATAGCAATTACAGTACAGATGAGTTGGATTCATGTGCAGCACTGTAATGAAGATAATGGCTCAAAACTCATGAGGAACAGTCACTCAGTGAAATATGAGCTGATTTGCATGATCCATGTCCCTCGAGTAACTTGTAATTGGCTATTATGAAATGGACGAAGAATAATTTGGACTAAGAAGCAGTACCAAATTATCATATGTACCATGTGGATATTATTTTTCAATACCACACTATTTTTGTGGCAGAGAATCTGCGACCCCATGTCTAATGTGTGGGGGGATTCAATAGCTAAGGACCATTCTTCTCTAACCCCTTTGAAAAATTCTCTTTGAAAATTGACATCACTTCAACTCTATTCACAGGAAACATTATACAAAATTGCTTTCTTTTAGCTTCAAGATGTCCTGTATCATTTCATCAGTAATGCTTTTAAGAACAGATTTTGAGAGTACAGCTGAAACTGCATTGTGGAATTCCCAAAGAGATTCAAAGTATATGTATGACTTGATTTATTCAGCAAAGCAAATTTACGTAACTGTTATTTTAATATTTAAGATCCCAGTAAATTTCTAATGAAAATTCAACTTTCTCAGTATTTTAAATATTTGCCTAAGTCTCCCTTAGACACCTACCAATATACATATAAAATATACATATATATGTATATGTACACAATGTATATATATATTTTTTAACGTTATGAACACAACATATATATACTTTTTTTTTAACACAGACTGTTACTTAGAGTGGTTTTCTATTGGTAGGTGTCTAAGGGAGACTTATATATAGATGCAGACAATATATATATGCATATATATATTTTTAGTGGAATTAGCTGCCATTTTTGAAAAGCAGTGAAGGGAATTGTGCCAAAACAGTATTTCATGACTAGACCGTCTGTCACGCTTCTGAAATCTCATTCTCATTATCACAAAAATAACCCAAGGGATAGAGTTAGTCCCATCGGCAAGAAAGATCATCAATGTTTATCCTAAGCTACTGCTACAGTGGCCATAATGGGAAAAGGTATACCATAATTAAGAGCTATAGCCAACTAATTAAGTCAAATTACATCTAATTATAAATCCAATAATCTATGCCAAAACTAGTTGTTAATAGCTAAGGGAAAAATAATACAGTTTTCATTAACCTCCATTATGGATTTCTGTTTGAGATTTTTTTTTTTAATTACAAATATTTTTTTCAAGAAAAAAGCTATAGCCTTCTTCTCTCTAATATGTCTATGTAGAAGTGAAAAAGTAACACATCATTTTAGCAAAGAAAATTTGCCTTCTAAAATTTAAAATTTAATGGTGTTAATTATGGAATATTCCTGGAAAAATTGAAAAGCAATTATAAATAACTGGTGTGTGATAATCACTGTCATAAAATATTCATAAAACAATTTAGAAGGTTATGTAAATGGTCAACAGCAGACTTATTTAATAATAAGATGGAAAATAAGGTGCACATAATGAGAAAATCTGAACGTCTGTAGTCTCCAGGTAACTTAACGAGGGACAACTTAATAACTGTCTTCAAACAATTAAAGTTAGAAGGAAGGTGCTGACCAACTGTTTTGAATATTCACGCTATGGATTTGGTGACAATTACATGAAAAACATTAGTTTCAACATAAAGAATTTACAAATAGTAAAAATGGTTAGTGTTATGTAATCTCTTCCAAAAATCTATAAAACTTTTATCTTTAGATATCTGCAAAATAGCATTACACAACCTGTCGACCTGGAATATGTACACCACAACATGAATAATAGCTCTAAATGTCTTTGTCGATTCTCATATTGCTTGATAATTTAAAGACAATAAAAATATAATGTTGGCTTATGGTATATTTATTTAAAGACAAATCCATTTTGAAATGCAACTACATAAGCCTACTTCCTTTTAGGGAAAAATGTGATAGGTGATGTACATTGTGACTGCAAAGATTCAAAAGAGTTTAAGATTTCTCAAAAATTTGTGCATCACTGTCGAGCCCCCTATGGCCCAGTCTCGGTTGCCGCAGGAAGAAACCAGGAGTGACATGAATTTGAAGTACTAGCTTGCGAGAGGCAGGGTAACCTTAGTTGCAGGGTAGCCCCGAGCCCTCTCTGCAACAGCTATTTATTAATGTTATACACAACAGGTGTGGAGAGTTTAGGTAATTACGTATGAGGGCTGCCTGCGTAAGGATTGCCACGTGCTCTCCTCACGTGTTCTTTCCCCACAACCCTCATGAAGAACTACCTAAGCATCAATGTTTAACACAAGCTTACTAGTGAGTGACCGACCTTATCTCAATCCAGAACACTGAGTTACTTGGGGGATTGCCCCCATGTCAGGAAATATCTCTAGGTTTGCCAGGAGACTGTCCTGTTCTCAGTGTTTCCTTTTAATGTGATAAGAACCAGTAATTGTCCTTTGCAAGCATGGTGTCCAGTCCTCTACACATCATGGCAACAAGGATATGACAAGGCTAGAATCCTGGGACTTGGATTTTTCAAATGGCTTGTTACAGTGACTGATGTCTGAGCATGATGGCAAATTCATGCAGCTATTAAATAAACACATAATGTCTGTCTACAACATGTCAGCCATTCTGCTAGGCAGATGTTGTAGAACCAAACATATTAAAGAAAAACTTAGCTTTCAACTACAAGGAGGAACGTATGTTATAGAAGAGATAAGACTTAATACATAAGATTAAAAACAGAGAGAAGTATCATCAAAGAGATAACTATAAAGTGCTATGATTTCAAAGGGGAAGTAACCACTTGGAAAATCTTCCTAGCAGGAGATTTTATAATAGTTATGCTATTTCATGATCATGAATAGTGGATAGGATTTAAATAGGAAAAGAAGGTTGGTGATGATAGTGCTTTGCAAACCAAGTGAGAACAATAAATTTAAAGACCTTTAAAAGGAATATTTATTATCTTCTTATTCAATTCAATCACATATGTTTTTACTATGTGCAGGCTCTATGGTAGGGGTTCAAATTTATTTATTTATTTATTTTAATTTTTATTAAATCATAATTGTGTACATTAGTGCAATCATGGGGCACAATGTGCTGACTTCATATACAATCTGAAATATTTTCATTAAACTGTTTAACATAGCCTTCATGGCATTTTCTTAATCACTATATGAAGACATTTATATTCTGCATTTAGTAAGTTTCACCAGGACCCTGCTATGATGCACCATAGGTGTGAACCCACCAATTGCCCTCCTTCCACCCATCCTCCCTCTCTCCCCTCCCTTGCCTTTTCCCTCATATTCTTGTGCTATAATTGGGGGTTCAAATTTAAATAGTCTTATCCTTACAGATAGCTAAGTTGTAAGCTTTTGACTGGTGAGAGTTTCTTATTGAAGGGGTATAGGCATTTGCTCTGCTCACTTTGTTCTCTCTTAGGAAGTGCTTGAATCCATGCCCGGGACTTTTATAACTTTGGACCTCTAATCTAGAACTCTCTTCAGTGTTCCACACCCTATGCCCAAAAGTAATACTATTTTAAACTGAATTTTGTAATCTTTCCCCCCAAATCTGGCCCTTCCCTTGTGTTTAGTATGTCAAGAGATGACACCAAAATCATCTAAATATACAAATTTGAAACCTAGGAATCATTTTGACTACCTACTGCTTACTATATGCCATAATCAATCCACCAATCAATTTCAATAATCTAGCTCTATTTTTTAAATCTCTTAAATTTATTCAATTATCTTCTTATCTCCTGGCAATATGCTGACCTTTATTATCATTGTCTTTAATGTGCATCATTGCAAGAAATTATTTCCCTGTATTAATTCTTGCTTCCTTCTAATTTATTACCCATGCTGCAGCTGGAACTATTTTTGTATGTAGCTACCTTTCCTAAAATCTTCTAAAGTCCATTAGAATTAAGGCTACATTTTTTTTTTCTGTTTAGGATGTCAAATGATCCTTTATTGAATGTTTTAATTTGTACTTTTTAGCTAGCTGGGCATTCCACAGCACTAATGTTGATGTCATCTATGATGTCATGAGGATGGTAGCCATCAACATTGCAGCCCACTGACTGGACTGTCCCAGGATCTCTTTAATGGTTTCAGAGAGTTCTCCAGCTAAAGATTGGTGCCGCATCTGTTTGCCAATGTTGAAAATCTCATCAAAAGTGATATTTCTGTTGTGTCTAATGTTTTTCTATTCTTCCTGTCTCTCGGTGGTTCCTAGAGGGCTTTGATGAAGAGGGTAGAAGCAGAAGGTAGCACTTCAGTCTGTGCTTGTCTATTCTGGATAATCAGTGTCACAGTACTCCTCAGACCCTTGCAGTCACCTGTTGCCTTGGCAATGTCATCACCAACCTTTTTTGGAGACAAACCCAGGAGACCAATCTTGAAGGCCAGGATAGACGTGGTGCTAACTTCACGACACCCCTCTGGTACACAACTTTGATGTCATTGGAGTCAAACTCAGGCCATGTGGTGGAGGCTATTGGTGTTGGCTGAACTCAGGTTTGGGATGAGCAAAGGAAGTTGTACCTTGGCCTCCTATGAATTGAAAGCTGAAAGAAAGACTACTGTTTTGTTTTTTTTTTTGAGACACAGTCTCACTACATCACCCTTGGTAGAGTGACATGGTGTCATAGCCCACAGCAACCTCAAACTCTTGGATTTCAGTGATTCTCTTGCCTTAACCTCCAAGTAGCTGGGACTACAGGCACCCACCACAACACCCGACTATTTCTCTATTGTATTTGTCATTGCTTATTAGCAGGCCCAGGCTAAGTCAAACCTGCCAGCCCTAGTGTATGTGGCCAGCTTCCTAACCCCTGAGCTTTGGGCGCCAAGCTGGAAGACTACATTGCTTAACAGTGGTCCAAGATCTTTTATGGTCTGATCTCTGCCTAGTTCTACAACTTAATCTTTTTATTTGAGACAGTCTCACTGTCGCTCTAGGTAGAGTGTCATAGCTCACAGCAGCCTCAAATTCGCTCAGCCTGCAGAGTTAGCTGGGACTACAGGCTAACTACCACAAGGTCCAGCTAGTTTTTCTATTTCTTAGTAGAGATGAGGTCTCGCTTTTGGTCTATTCTCCAACCCCTGAGCTCAAGTGATAAACCCATCTCAGCCTCCCAGAGTGCTAAGATTACAGGTATGAGCCACCATGCCTGGCTCACAATTTCATCTTAAAGTGGACTCTCTCCTACTATCTTAGAAGAGGCTTTTGCTCAGTTTCTCAAATGTGCCATTATCCTTTCTGTATTGTGGATTCTCTGCATTTGTTTCTTCCTTGTCTGGAGTACTTTCCACTACCACCACTACTTTACTTTTGGCTGATTTACTTCTATTCATTTTTAAGACCTCAGTTCAGATATCACTTCATTAAGAAAACTACCCATTACCACCAGTACTTTTCCACTGTGGCCTATTTATTTAAAATTTTTAATTTTAACCAATTGTAAGATTGGTTAAGGGCTGTCTATTATTAGACTATAAGCCACATGAAGGCAAGAAGGACATCCATTTTGCTCACTGCATATCCAGACTATCTTGCATAGGTCTTGCATCAGTAAACACAATAAATATTTGTTAACCAAATATATAAAAGCTGGATTGATATAGGCTCAGTGCCCATTACAGCATCAACCACATACAACAAGGCTGGCAGGTTTGAACCTAGCCTGGACCAGCTAAGCAACAATGGCAACTGCAAAAACAAAATAATAGGTGGGTATTGTGGTAGGCACCTGTAGTCTCATCTACTTGGGAGGCTGAGGCAAGAGAATCGCTTAAGCCCACGAGTTGGAGGTTGCTGTGAACTGTGATGCCACAGCATTCTACCAAGGACAGTCTAGCAAGACTCCGTCTCAAGAAAAATAAAAACAAAAAAAAAAACTGGATTAGTATAGAATTCAATGGTGAGAAACAAAGTTAAATCATATGAAGATAGGTTTATTTTTTTAACATAGAGGGAAGTACATGCATTTATTTCTTCTCTTGTCCCCAAACCACTCACTCAAAATGTATAAACACATAGAAACAATAAGAATAGGATATGAGTCAATAGTAGACTAGATCAATAAACAAATTACTTGAGGATTGAAAGTGAACTGAATGAGTAGAATCTGCTTTATCAAACAGAGATTGCTATTGCCTAAAACATTTTTGAGAGTAATAAACTAATTTCTGTCCTCAGAGATCCAGAGTGTCTCAGGATTTGGGTACACCAAGTATTATGGAAGCCAGGTGAGGTAAAGGGCTAAAAACAGGAGCATTGTTTGAAAATCTGTAAAAAATAGAAAAAAAACTCTTCTACAACCTGGTTTTATCATTTGTTTACCACCACCCACCACAAATACACATTGAACTATCAGATGATGAAGGTTTCTCTCTAACTTAACGTGAAACAAGAGAAAAGTTAAACCAGAAAGTCTCTAGACTCAGAAACACTGAACACAGCAGAGATCAAGGATGAGGTGCTATACTGATAATAGTAGGAAAAAGTGAGAGTCTACACATGGAATTTTGAAAATTCTATGTCTCATCATTATACTCAGCTCCCAGAGCGTAGTTAGAGACAGACAGAATAGAATACTTACCAGGAAAAAGATGATCATTTTCTATTCTAGAGAAAATGATTAGATCCAGATAAAAAGCCTACAGAGTGACATTTGTTGGTTTCTGAATAAAAATGTTTTTGTCTGTACACAATCATATTGTTGAAAGCTCACCAGTGAACAAGTTACATCTATGTATATACAACTTCTAGCCAGAGATTACTTACTCTTAATTTTGATAGATAAGAAAAATTAAACAATTAAGAACGTCTATAACGTGGAAGACAAAGAACAAACAAAGGCATCCATAGGAAACAGAGACACGGCAGACAATAGAAAAAATGTTTTGGAAAAATCTAAGTAATTACTAAGTAGGATATAATGGTGCATCCAAGAAATAAGAATTCAATGAACAATATAGAAAAAAAATGCATTGTGTAATAAAAAACATGATATCCAAACTGAAATTTAGTAGGAGACTTCATAAATAAATTCAAGGAAATCTCCGCAACCGAAGAATAAAAAAACAAACCTATAACAATACATAAGAAAAAAATAGGGAATTAATCTAGGGAGAGTAACATATGTCTAAGGGGAGTTCCAGAAAGAGATAACAAAGAAATCGAAAGGATAGAAATTATCAAAGAAATGATACAAGACTACAAGATTGTCTACCAGAACTGAAGATATGTTCTCAAGTTGAAATAGTCTGCACATGCAGGAGAAGAGCAGGGTTAAATGAAGTCCTTTGTATTTTCAGAAAGCTAAAGATAAGAGTTTGTGAAAGCCGATCAAAAAGAACTGGTCCAGTTTCAGAGATTAGTAAGCATGAGGACTCTTGATCTAAGGTTACTCCTGCTTTAATTCTTAAGCAAACCAATAAACAATGAGTACAAAGATATAAAAGATAAGGATAAAATGACCAAACAAGACACTCCATAGCTTCCATGGCACTTCACAGAGGTACACAAGAAGTTATGTGGTCAAGGTAGTCCATGCAGAATGAGGGGTAATCAGGTAAAAGGAGCTCAGAAGCATAGCCTCATTGACACTGCCACACTGGATAGGATACAGCCACATCAGCACTCAGGGGTCCATATATAACACCACATGAAGGATGTCTGCCAGGGTCCTGTGTTCTGTGCTCTGTTTCTTATTCCTCACTAAGCTGACTGACATCTGGTCTGACCATGGCCTGCCAAACAAATGAATGAGTAAGAACTAGAATGGCCCATCATCTCAAGAACATTATTGGAAAGCAAAAACAATGGAAACGAAACTTTCAAAATTCGAAGGGAGATTGTTTTTCTGATCTAGAATTCTAATTTTTATAATTTTTTTCAATTTCAGAATATTATGGGGATACAAATGTTCTCATTAAATGAATTTTGTACAGTTTTAAGTCAAAGTTGTAAATGTCCATTGTACCCATTAGGGATGAATTTACTCCTTCTCTCCTGCCCCCTCCCACCTGCTTGCTTTCACTTGAGTTTTAATACCAAATGTGCACATGGGTCCACATTTGATCAACTAGTTCCAATTTAATAGTGAGTATATGTATTGTTTGTTTTTCCATTCTTGTGATATTTCACTTGGAAGAACTGTCTTCAGCTTCACTGAGGTTGTTACAAAAGGTATTAGTTCACCATTTTTTATGAATTAGTAGTACTCCATGGTATATACATACCATGTTCTATTAATCTGCTTATGTATTGATGGGGGTACTTGGGTTGTTTCCACATCTTTGCAATTGTAAATTGTACTGCAAGAAACATTCCTTGAATTTATTTATGAAGCCTCCTACTAAATTTCAGTTTGGATATCATGTTTTTTATTACACAATGCATGTGGAGTTTTTTCTTATAAAATGACTTTTTTTTCTTTTGGTAAATACCCAGTAGTGGAATTGCTGGATTAAATGGTATATTTACTTTTAGTTCTTTGGAGTATCTACATATGACCTTCCATAGATGTTGTGCTAACTTGCAGTCCCCCAACAGTGTGTAAGTGTTTATTTTTCTCTCTATTCACAGTAGCATCTGGGAATTTTTGATAAAAGTCATTATCACTGAAGTTAGGTGATAGTTCATTAGGGTTCTGATTTGTATTTCCCTAATGATTAGAAATGAATATTTTTTTCATATATTTATTGGCCATTAAACTTTCTTCTTTTGAAAAGCTTCTGTTCATGTCTTCTGTTATGATTTCCTGGAGATCTTTATAGATTCTGGTTAACAGCCCTTTAATTGGGCATATAGCATGTAAATATTTTTTCCCATTCTTTAGGTTGCCTATGTGCTCTACTGATTGTTTCCTTGGCTGTGCAGAAAGCTTTGACTTCAGTCAGACTCCCCTTATTAATATTTGTTATTGTGATTGCCTTTGAGGTCTTCATAAAGGTTTGTCTAGGTCGATGTCTATAGAGTTTTTCCAACCTTTTCTTCTATAATTCTTATAGTTTTATGCCCAAAGTTTAAATACGTTATCCATCATGAATTATTTTTTGTGAGTGATGAGAGGTACAGATCCTATTTCAATCTTTTATATATGGCTATACAATTTTCTCAGCACCATTTAGTGAGTAGTAATTCTTTTACCCAGTGTATAGTTTTGTCTGCTTTGTCAAAGATCAGCTGGCAATACGCGTATTGTTTCATATCTGGGTTTTCAGTTCTGATCCATTGCTATGTTTCTGTTCTTGGGCCAGTACTATGCTATGCTAATAATAGCCTTGTATTATAGCAAGAATTCTCATAAAATGATACTTGCCAATTTGTCCTTTTTTTTTAAGTTTGCTTTGGCTATTTGGGCTCTTTTCTGGTTTCTTACAAAGTATAGAATTATTTTTTCAAATCTGCAAAAATGATATTGATATTTTAATAGGGATCATTGAATCTGTAACTCACTTTGGGTAAAATAGCCATTCTGTGGATTCATAGGCATGATATATTTTTCCATTTGTTTATATACTCTGCAATTTCCTTCATCAGTAACCCATAGTTCTCCCTGTAGAAGAGGGAGAATTGCCTCCTCAATTAAATGTATTTCTAGGTATTTTATTTTCTTTATTGCTTTTGTGAAAGGTATTGAGTTTTGATTTGATTCTCAGTTTAACTATTGTTTCTGGGCCAGTACTATGCTGTTTTGAGCACAAGAACAAAAGGAATGGGGAATAAAACAGAATTGATCGATTATCTCACTACTTTGGCCTTGTTGAAAATGATATAATTTAAAATATGAAGAAGATTGTTAATTTCAGAAAAAAATTAACAAAAGCACAACAAAGGAAGTGCATCTATACTGTTTTTTTGTTTGTTTGTTTGTTTATTGTTGGGGATTCATTGAGGGTACAAGAAACCATATTACACTGGTTGCATTTGTTGGGTAAAGTCCCTCTTACAATCGTGTTTTGCCCCCAAAGGGTGTGGCACACACCAAGACCCCAAGACCCCACCCCCCTCGCTCCTTCCCTCTCTCTGCTCTTCCTTTCCCTACCCCTTCCTCATTCTTTCTCTCTATGCTCTCCCCTTCCTTCACCCCCACCGTGTCAGTAATTGTCATTAATTGTCCTCATATCAAACTCGAGTACATGAGATTCATACTTCTCCATTCTTGAGATGCTTTACTAAGAATAATGTGTTCCACTTCCATCCAGGTTAATACAAAGGCT
>CAUYON010096865.1:0-12128 GCA_963573935.1 Arctocebus calabarensis
GAAAAACATACCATGCTCATGGTTGGGAAGAATCAATATTGTTAAAATGTCCATACTTCCCAAAGCAATATACAATTTTAATGCAATGCCTATTAAAGCTCCATTGTCATATTTTAAAGACCTTGAAAAAATATTGCTTCGTCTTATATGGAACCAGAAAAAAACTCGAATAGCCAAGGCATTATTCAGATATAAAAACAAATTAGGAGGAGTCACGCTACCAGACTTCAAACTATAACATAAATCTATAGTGATCAAAATAGCATGGTATTGGCACAAAGATAGAGAAGTAGACGCATGGAACAGAATTGAGAACCAAGAGATGAACCCAGACACTTATTGCCATTTGATCTTTGATAAACCTATAAAATATATAAACTGGGGAAAAGATTCCCTATTTAACAAATGGTGCTGGGAGAGTTGGCTGGCGACTTGTAGAAGACTGAAACTGGACCCACATCTTTCATCATTAACAAAAGTTGACTCTCACTGGATAAAAGATTTAAACTTATGACATGAAACTATAAAGATTCTTGTAGAGAGTGCAAGACAAACAGTTGAAGAAATGGGTCTTGGAGAATACTTTACGAGGAGGCCCCTCCCACCTCCCCCAGGCTATTGAAGCAACACCGAAAATACATTACCTGGATCTGATCAAACTAAAAAGCTTCTGCACAGCCAAGAACATGGCAAGTAAAGCAAGCAGACAGATCTTAGAATGGGAGAGGATATTTGTAGGTTATGCTTCTGAGAAAGGTTTGATAAGAAGAATCCACAGAAAACTCAAAATTATTAATAAGAAAAGAACAATAATCCCATTTCATTGTGGGCAAAGGACTTGAACAGAAGCTTCTCTGAAGATGATAGGTACTTGGCCTACAGACACATGAAAAATGCTCATCATGTTTAATCATCAGAGAATTGAATCATGCATTTGTTTGATCAAATGCAAATCAAAACCATTTTGAGATATCATCTAACTCCTGTAAGAGTGGCCCACATAACAAAACCCCAAAACTACAGATTTTGGCATGGATGTGAAGAAAATGGAACACTTCTGCTGGTGGGAGTGCAAGGTAATACATCCCTTTTGGAAAGAAGTATGGAGAATATTCAGGGATATAAAAGTAGACCTGCCATTTGATCTTGCAATTCCTCTACTAGGTGTATATCCAAAAGACCAAAAATCACTTTATAAGAAAGAAATTTGCACCAGATTGCTCATTGCAGCTCAATTCATAATAGCCAAGTCATGGAAGAAGCCCAAGTGCCCATCGACCCATGAATGGATTAATAAATTGTCGTATACGTATACCATGGAATATTATGCAGCCTTTAAAAAGATGGAGACTTTACCTCTTTTATGTTTACATGGATGGAGCTGGAACATATCCTACTTAGTGAAGTATCTTAAGAATGGAAGAAAAAATATCCAATGTGCTCAGTACTATTATGTAACCAATTTCCAATTACTCACACTTTCTTTTGAAGAATAGATCACAACTATAGCCCAAGATGAAAGGGGGGTGGAGGTCAGATTGAGGGAAGGAGAATGGTGGTATCACACCTATGATGTATAATGCAAGGGTACATGTTGGATCTATTAGTATAGAGTATGAATGTCTTAACACAATAATTAAATAAACATGGTGAGGTATATTTTAACCAGTGTGATATAAGTATTCCTAAATCTGTATGAAATCAACACATTTTATCCCATAAATGCATTAGTGTATACATGATCTATGTGTTTTTGATTTAATGAAAAGAAATAAATATGTGAAAAATGACTTTGGTGTGTTAAAGGAGATTGCAGTGAAAATACAGATCACTTTGGGTAGCACAGACATCTTAACAATGTTGTTCCGATGAGCATAATATATTTTTCCATTTATTTAAATCCTCTGGGATTTTCTTCTTCCATGACTTGTAGTTCTTCTTGGAGAAGTTTTTTACCTCCTTCATTAAATACATTCCTAGTCATTTTTCTTTCTTTGTTGCTATTGTGAAAGGTATTGAGTCTTTGATTTGATTCTTACCTTGACTATTACTGGTGTATAGGTATGCTATCGATTGGTAGACATTGATTTCATATCCTGAGACTCTGCTGAATTTATTTATCAATTCCAGGAGTCTCTTGGCTCCTTGGTTTTCTAGATAAAAGATTATATCATCAGTGATGAGTGACAGTTTGACCTCTTCTGTTCCCATTTGGATACTTCCCTGATTTCCTTCCCTTGCCCAATTTCTCTGGCTAGGATTTCCATTACTATGTTGAATAGAAATGGTGACAGTGAACAATCTTGTCTAGTTCCAGCCCTAAAAAAGAATGTTTGCAATTTTTCTGTGTTCAGTATAATGTTGGTTATGGGTTTGTTGTATATAAACTTTATAATTTTGAGGAATTTCCATCTATTCCTATTTTGCTAATAGTTCTTATTATTAAAATGTGTTGAGTTTTGTCAAATGCTTTCTCTGTGTCTATTAAGATGCTCATATAGTCTTTGTTTTGCTTCTATTTATATGTTGAATCCAATTTACAGATTTGCATATGTTGAATTTTCCTTACATTACCTTTGCTCTAGCAATTTTACTCACTTCCAATAGAAATATATACATGTATAAAAATGTACAAAGCAGCATTATTCCTAATAACAAACAGATATTTTTCAAATGAGACAACCCAAATGTTAATCAATAGGAAATTGTATAAGTAAATAATGGTATATCCATACAAAGAAAGTTTATATACCAAGTAAAGTAAATAAGGTACAGCTATATACAACCACATAAATTTTTCAAGCATAACATTCAACAAAAACAAAAATCTAGATATAAAGAAGTATTTACTATAGAATTACATTTATTTAACATTCAAAAATTAAAATAAAACTAAACTGTGTGGTAAGAATTTTTATGCAGGACCTCCTTGAAGGGAGGTTGTTATGTTAGGATATTGAGGACTCCTCTATGTATTTATAATGTATAATTTCTTCCCCTGGGAAATGATTGCATGGGTGTGCTACTTTAGAAAAATGTCTTCCACTGTACAATTAAAAAATTAAAACAATAAATCATTTTTCTCTATATATAATAGAAGAACAGAGAAGAATGAAAATGTGGACGCACTTGTTGATATGGTAGGTAAAAACATCTAGGGACAGTATTGATACTAACTCTACATGACGATGAACAAAAAATGGATAGAAGCTTGGAACAATGTAGTTGGTGAATTTTAACGAGACATTAGCATGCGAAACTCTTATTAAGTATTCTAGAGTTGAGCTACACGTTGTGGTAGATGAAATTGTCCCATACCTTGAATAACTTATTGTAAGTATAGTGAAAAGCCAGCATGGGCACTTTGAAAATAACGAATAATCTTAGTAAGTTTGTGTGAAGGACAAAAGTATAAGGAACAAGGGCAAAATCTATAGTATATGGAATTAGGCTTTAGATGAAAATTATCACAGGACTACAATTTTTAGTTGGACCAGTGGAATTTATATCTGGGCATAGGAATCCTTTGGGGGAAAATTAGTTTGTCTGATTGTCTATTACAGGAAAATTCCATTCTCTATTCCTTTCTGTGGATTTTTTAATAGCAATTATAGTAGATAAATTGAGCCACTGTAGAATATGAGATTCACCATTTATTTCCCTGGAATTCAGGGAGGAAGATTTGGACTTGAGTGACATAGTGGTGGTTTCAAATATCTGCCTGACCATCCTACTCTCTGGGCAACCTTACCCCACCTTCCTGGACACCCCAGAATAGCAATGAGTGTTCATTGGAGGCAAGAAAGCCCTGAAGGACAGACTTTAAAAGGACCCCTTGTGCAAGATTTTAAGACTTAAGGTTGTTTTTATTTATTCTTTTCAAACTGCATTGAATAAGAGAGTTAATTTCCCCTGAACTTTAAGCATTAGATGGGCCTACACCTTCCAAGGACTTTTTTCTTCTTTAAAAGCACAATTGCTGTTCAGTTTCTCTCAGGTGCAGATTCATTAGCTCTTGACTGGCTCTCCTTGTTTGCCAACTCCTTGTGGAAAAAGCCATTTACCCTGGTGAATGTCAAGGTTAGTGCAAACTGTCCTTGTCATCAGTCTCTCTGGCAGAAGGTCAGGGATAAGCTTTCCTCAAATGGGCAGCGTCAAACAAAGCAGAGACTAACTTAACTCACCCAAGGAAGAAAGGAGGCCTGGGCAGGGGTTGATAAACATTCCTTTGGGCTTTCAGGACAAAAGATTAACTCCTCCGTTTCCACTTCAAGAACTGCTCACTGGAAGATGCCTGATCACATCTGGATATTTTACAGCATAAGAAACATGCTTGTAGGGTAATGACTAGCTCTCTCTATCTATCCTAGCTATATCATGTCTATCTGCATATCTGTCTGTCTATGATCATCTATCTCAATTGTTTCAATGAGTATTACACCTGTCTAATTTTCCAATTTGGAAGTATATCCCCCATCTTACTCTGATTGATCTTTACTGTTTTTTTTTAAATATATTTTTCCTCTCAGTTTACTTTTACAGAGACGTGATAAACCAAACACAAAAAGCTACCTTATTCTTAAACAGACAGATATTAATTTATTTTTGTGAAATAATAAAATTGTAAAATTGGAAGGAACATCAAGATTAACCTAGTCCATTTTCCATTCAACAATTTCCATAGCAATATTGGCAGTGGTCATCCAACCTCATTCAGCCTGATCACTCCTAATGACTGACACATCCCTGCCTCACAGCAAGACCATGATAAGCTTCTATCATTAGAGACAATGCTTTGCCTTATACTTAGCTAAACTCCATCTCTGTGGGAGTTTAAGTGCTGCCCTCTAATGTGATAAAGAGGCCATCCTTCCTCAACACACCTCTTCAAATATGTGGAAGAATTATCATGCAGTGCTTAGGTTGTTCTCTTTCCTTGGCTAATGATCCCAATTCTTGCTTGAAATGATTGCCAAATAGTCATTCTGTTTGTGCTCCTCTGAATGTCCATTAGTTTTTGCAATGTGTCTTTAAAATGTGAGATCCAGAAATGTGAACCATACACATATTTCAGATGTTGTTGAACCATGAACTCCACACATATGTATATATAACATTTTCTGTATTTTATATATTGTATAATATAGTATATATAGTTATTATTCATCTAATTCATCAATTACCACATTGATTCTCCAAGGAATCAATTAATACCTAAAATACATTTTACATAAACTACAGCCAGGCAAATTTGCACTTGTATGTTTGTATTCCAATAACAAGACACACACCAACTATATGCATGTGTTTTGAAATTATTGCATGAGATTTTTAACTAAAATGTTAACTGTGAACTCTCAACCACCTATTATGTTAACACATGAAAGCTCATATTAATCTTCAAGCAATGTTACTGGAAACCCACCCAGTATACTGCTCTTGGGTGCACCATATTCTGTATTCCCCCTTAGTAACTTTTCCTCCGGGTTTAACTAGGCAATTTTGTTCTCTTTCAAAGTTTTCCTCAGAGCTCTTGACAAAATCACTAAAATGTTGTCCTTTACATAATTTAGGTGACAGTAAACATTTTTCCAGCACAAAAATCTTTTTTTTTGGTTCTTAAATCCAGAATCATTAGCTATAAATGCTAATTTCTATTCAGGGTTACATTTGTCCCACAGGAGTTAGAAACGGGACATTCCTAGGTTGTGCTTCTTACATCTTTTGAATTTTTTCTTCTATATATAATTCTTATTTTACTTTCTTGTGATGTTTCTGAATCTTATTCTGGGACATTAATCCTATAAGATTTTCTTTCATCTCTCTAGCGTTCCCTCATGTTATATAATTATCTGAAACAAACAAAAGAAAGTTCCTCCTTTATTTGTTCTCCTCTTACCTTTTTCTCTGGCCAGGAGACAAACTATGATTTATAGGATATCTGACAATACTGAAAATTAACCTATAATATTAACAGAGCATTAGGTTGGCTCCTGCAGAGTCAGACCTTCTGGATATCCAGATGAAAGAGCTCCTTGTGTGGCTCCCTCTAGAGGCTGCCTTGTAAGTTATCATGGCAGACTGGATTGCTACCTCACTTCTGAAGGATTTCTCTTTTTATCCAAATCAGTCCAGTGACACAACCCTCTCAACAAAACCTTCATCTATTAATCTCCCAAGGTTTTAACCCTCAACACTAGTATACACTACTTGATACCAGCCTTATCTTCTTTAAAAAATACCTTAAAACACCAACAGTTTTAGAAAGCAATTTTATTGAGTTTTGTCATCTTTTAGAAAGACTCCTGTTTCCCATCTGCATTTAACCCTATCCTCTGTTCCCACAGCCATCATATACTCGTTTAGACCCTTAACAACATAGACCTAGGAACTTGCGATCAGTTTCTAGCTGGTTATCTCATCTGTAGACTCAAACCCCCAAATCCATTCTATAAGCAGGCACAAAATTTACTTTTGTATTTATTTCCTGACTCGAAAGCTCTGAGGTTTTCCAGTGGGTTCATCGAGTGATGAAGTCAACCCAGACTTCATCTCTATAGCTAAACTGTCACAATTGTAAAACAGTAATGAGCATAGTAAAACAGAGTTTTATGTATTAACTAATAGTGGTGACATTATATTATATTGATAATAAACATAATTTAAGCCGTCATTTTAGATTTGTAATAATTATTTTCCTTTTCCTTAAAAGGAACCTTGCCATTATTCATTTAAACAGAATGAGCCATTTAGAAAAAGAAGGACTTAACAAGCCTTTCATGACTGTCCGTTGATTTTGGTAATCCCAGAACATGCATGTAGATACTGAACATGTCCAGGAAATATCAAGGCTGAGAAGAGTTCCAAACTAGATTTATTATTGGTATTTTTTTTTTCCAGGGCAACCTCACGGCTTCCAGGCCTCGCCCCAGGTACTATTTGCAGAGTGCTCCCAATGCTCCTCTCTTTTCCCTCTCCTGCTATTGACCACATGATCTACGGAGGTTGTGAGGGGAAAGGCTCACTCAGAGACTGTATCTGCTCAGAGGAGGAAAATCAATTTTTATCCAAAAATACAGAACTGCTGGCACACAGACAGGTTGCTTAACATCCCTAGGGTGCAGAAGAGGAGTCCCACTAAGAAAGACATGCTTGGAACAAAAGTCAATACTCTCTCCACTTAGCCAGAATAATAAGGGAAATTGGGAATGAAAAGATGGAGGATGGAATGTTCCTGTCAGGTCCGCAATTCTGCAATGAGTGCCTGATGGAACATGGAGCCACTTTGTACCTCAGCATTAGGTGGAATTATTTCTGAGAGTAATTTATAAATTATTTGATAGAATGCCAAATTTCCCTGGATGGAATAACTTACTTGTGATTCACTTTTATGTTAACTATAACTCTTTGCTACATTTTATTGTTACTTTTTATTATGACTATTTCTTATTAGATACGTTATGTAAAATTCATATTTCAGGTAGGAATTTCACAATTTGATTCCAGGGATGGTTGGTAAGGAAACACAAAAGTATAAGTTTGCATTCTCCAAAAAAAAAAAAAAAATCTCATAGAAAGGCTGATAAATCCACAAACCCATGACACAAGTGACTATTATGGTAATACTGTCACCAGTATTCATAATTCAGATTTTAATTACACACACCCAAAGCACAAAAAAATTACTTTATAAATGGAAACAATACGTAGCTATATAGGCTAAAATTAAAAATCTAACTTCACACATCCCAAATCTCACTTCTCTCCACAAAACTGATCACAACTGCTATAATTTTTAAGTGTATCTTCCAGACTTTGATCTATTCATTTATATGAAATTCACAAATGTGTATTTAACACATAAATTGCTTACTTTTGCATAAATAACATAATAATATTGTAATATAATTTATTTTTTTCAGCTAACTCTTTTTTTTTCTTTCAGTTTTTGTCCAGGGCTGGGTTTGAACCCACAACCTCCGGCATATGGGGCCAGTGCCCTGTTCCTTTGAGCCTCAGGCACCACCCTTAGCTAATTCTTAAAGTTCTTTGTATTTCGTGATTTATAAATTGACCTTATTCTTTTATATTTCTGCGTAGTTTTCCCTAATATGAATGAACTTAATTCCTCCAAATAGTTGATTATTGAATGAAATTCATTAGAGTCCAATTTTCCTTAATTATGAAAAAATGTTGCCATAATAAACATCAACTTACCTTCTTCTTCATACATTGTTCAAGCATTGTGAAAGAATAAATACTGAAAAGTGGGATATCTATGACAAAGTCTGTGGAAATTTTCAGTGTTAATAGATTCCGATAAATTGTCCCAAAAAAGAAAATATGCAAGTTTGCAACATGGCCACCATAGTAAATTACGGTTCTCATTTCCCTCTTTTTAAATTTAAAATTATATGATTTTTTTGAGATTTAGTCTCTCTTTATCTGTTATGTCTGTTTATTTCTTGTGTTGAACTACCTGTTAATTTTTGGGATAATTTTGCATTTAAATACATGTTTCTGTGTTAAGTTTTTGGAGATATGTCTGCATCTATCTGTCTGTATATATGTGTGTGTTTATATATGTATGTGTGTATGGATATATTTGACAGTAATTATTTATCTTTTATATATGTTTTAGTTATTTTTTCAGCCTATTATTAGTCTTTTATCTATAGAATCTTTGTCATATAGAAGATTTAATTTTTATGCCCCCCCAAATCTGTTAATCTTGGAAGCTTTTTCACTCACAAAGATTTCAAAAAGTGCCCTAAATTTTCTTCTTCTAAATCTTCATTGTCTTTCTTTTCATTAGCTTTAAAAAAAAAAAAAAACTTGGGCCTTTTTTATTGCATTCCAATATTTATTTATTAAGAATGTTCATTTATTTTATGAAAATTTTTTTTCTGTATTGAAATGATTGTATCTTATTTCACTTTTAATTTATTAACTAGTTGATCATATTAGTAGATCTCATTTTGTACCATTCTTGCATTTCTGGGATATATTTTACTTGTTCAGAATTTAGTAGTATTTTGGTAGGTTTATATTTGATATTTATTTGTTTATATTTGATATATTTGCCTATGCTTAATTATAGGATTATCTTTTTAGCTGTCCCCAGCCTTTATTGCTTTTAGTGTTGTATTCATCTTGTTGGAGAATCAGAGTACAGAACAGACTTTGAAAGTTTCCTTCACTTTTTCTAGAAGACTTTTATAAGGTATGATTTTCTTTAAACTTTAGGAGAGATAATTGAGTAACTCTTCAAACATTTCTTAATAATCCATATATTAGAAAAATAGAGAGAAGTGCATAAAATATAGTATGTATCTCGATGTCTGTCCTCATTACCATCCACATCATGAGATAGATTATCACCGAGACTCAACATGACCTCCTTCATGCCTCCCTCCAGTCAACCTTCTTCATCCTCCAAAAGTGCAATCGATAACCTCATTTTGAAAATTGTAATTTTATTTTCTCTGTTGTTTAACTTACTATAAGTGTAATTATAATATTTGTCTGCTTTCATGTCTACTTTCTTTTGCTTAACATTATGTATGTCTGAATTTATTCATGTTTCAATATGTAGCAATGATATATCCATTTTGGTGCTGTATAATATCCCATTGTAAGATATGTTACTTGTCAATTCCATTTATCAAACATATTTTTTCAGGTTTTGGCTATTGTGATACATGCTTCCATTGGCATCCTTTGGTGTTATTTGGCACTCATGTGCATTATTTCTACTGGTTGCCCCAAAGAATGGAATTACTTCATGAGATAATACCAAACAATGGTATCAGTTGACATTCCCAGCTGCAATATCTTGGCAGCAATGCTCCACGGCCCCTATTTTCATAACAGCTTTCCATTGTCATTCTTTTAATTTTAATAAGTCTAGAGGATATGTTCCAAAATTTTAGTTATTTCAATTCGTATTTTCCTTTTGAGCATCTTTTCACATATTATTGGTCATTTAGATATTCTCTTCTTGATAGGATCATTTAAGCTCCAACTTGTTTGGAGGTAGGGGAGGTTGTGTATTAGAAAGAAGCTTCTAGAAAAAAACCCTTAAAATCTATAAATCATACACAATCAATTTTGTTTTTGGTGTGAGGTAGGAGTAAAAAACCTTTTATTATCCATATAGATATCTACTAGAACCAGCAAAGTTTAGTGAAAAGATTACACATCCCTACTTTCCTACAGGAATCTCCATCATGAAACAAGTCTCCATGTACCTGTGTGTGTTTTCTGAATCTTTTTTACTCCATTAGCATATTTTTCACTATCACAATTTTTTAATTACTATAGCTTTAATATAAGTCTAATATATAACTCTTTGCAACTTCCCTTGTTAATTTTGCCTTTTCTTTTTCCGTATATATTTTAGAGATAGCTTGCTAATTTCCATAATATAACCTTTTAAGGAATTTGTTAAAGATTATATTGACTCTAAATATCAATTTGGGGGAAATCTATACTTTTACAATCTTGAATCTTGGAAGCAATGAACATAGTATTTCCTCCATATATTTATAACTTATGTAACTTCTTTCATTATTCTTTTATAGTTCTCTGCATAGACTTCTTAACAATTATTTTATTAGATCTTATCCAAATAATTTATTTTTATGAAATCAAAGTTGTTTCTCTTGATACACATATTTCATTTACTTCTACCTTTTAGAGGCTAGTATACAAAAATATAATTAACTGTTGCGCCTTATTGTTTTTCAAAGATTCTTTCAGATTTTTATGATTTTTTTTACATGTATTTTATTATTCTTCATTACATTATTCCCCCCACCCCCTAGTGGTAAAACAGAATTTATTTACAGAAAACATTAAAGCTCCTGGTAGAGGGAGAATATTCTACTGGGGAGAGAGAAGCTCTCTCCGTTTCTCTCCCGGTCTTTCCCCATCTCCTCCTTTAGGCCTTTAGTCTCAGGGTATATATAGGTGTATGGGTTCCTTGGCCAGGAAACTAATGAATACAGTCCCTTTTGCCAGGGACAAGGTGAATGAATGTATCAATGAATGGATACAGTCCATTCATGGAATTGAGGCCTAGGAAATTCACAAGAAATTGACCTAGGCATCGGAAATGGGGGTTCCACATTTAGTTCTAAGTGTGAAGTGAAGGAGACACCAAGGCACAGTTGTCTCCTCAGCAGTTGTCCAGCCTTTTTAGCAATTGGAGCCTCTGGTGGAGGTTGGAGGTTCCCCTCCTTGCCTGTCATCCAGCCTGCTGGCTCTTCAGCTGGCTGCGGCACCACTGACACCGCCAAGGAGGAGGCAGCAGGTCCGCCAGCCCCGCTGAGCTGGCTAGGGTGCCAATTGTCCTGCATCAGTTCTCCCTCTCTGAATAGAAACCCCAACTGCTGTTAGGGAAAAGGGGCGAAGACTCGATCTAACTGCTTCCTGCTGAATCGGGCGATGATGGAAGGGGGCAGGTGGGGTTTCTCCAGAGGAGAGTGATACAGGGGTTCATGGACTGGAACCATCTTTATCGCATGTGGCTTGATGACATTTCTGGAAAACATAAATCTGATTAGTGTATTTAGTAAGGTAAAGGTAGAACAGCATCAGGTCAGAAGCACTTATTCAATGATGCTAAAAGAAAACCATATTAGGGTTTTTCTTGCTGTTTCCTAAATAATAAATTCAAACATTCTTTTGGCTCACAAGTGTAGGTGGTCTGTGGTTGGCTGTCTTCATTGCCTGCCACTGTAGAAGATGGAGGGTTCCAGGACTTGTGAATGACGTATGCAGAAATCGACTTCTATAACTTTAACAGTAGAAGAAGACAAGATAACAGGAAAGGGGACTTCCCAAGTTGGGGTCAGGGAAGGTGAATTAGAAGGAAGAGTTTTGATCATGACTAGATCTCCAGAAGGGGAAAGTTCCTGTTTTAGTTAGTATGTTCCTCCCCAAATGGGGAGCAGGACTTTCTGGGACAATTAGGAAGGCTTGAGAGAACAGCAAGTCATCCCAGTTGCAGCTTAGAGGCTGGGAGAAAAATCTGGTAACCGGCTGTCCAGACATCCCCTGTATAGTTATGGATTTGGGAGATAAAAGACCAGGATTAGAGAGAAGTACAGAAAAGGTTGCTCCAG
>CAUYON010096866.1:0-15528 GCA_963573935.1 Arctocebus calabarensis
TTTATATAGTGATCAAGGAAATGCCATGAAGGATATCTGTAACAGTATGATCAAAATATTTCTGAATGTATATGAATCGTGCCCTGTGATTGCACCAATGTACATAATTATGATTCAATAAAATTATTTAAAAAAAATATGTATATATACATCATGATTAAGTAGGCTTCATCCCAGGGACACAAGGCTAGTTTAACATACTCAAATCCATAAGTGCAATTTACCATATCAATAGAAATAAACACAAAGACCATATGATTCTCTAAATAGATGCATGAAAAGCATTTCATCATCCTTTTCTAACAAGAACACTTAAGAAAATAGGCATAGGTGGAACATTTCTTAAGCTGATTGAAGCCATCTGTGACAAACCCGCAGCTAACATCATATAGAGTATGAATGGAGTAAATTGGAATGGAGTGAAACTAACATGAATGGAGTAAAACTGAAAACTTTTCCACTTAGAACTGGAACCAGACAAAGATTCCCTCTATAGCCACTACTATTCAACACATGTGCTGGAAGTTCTAGCTAAAGCAATCAGACAAGAGAAGGATTTAAGGGCATCCAAATAGGGGCCGAAGAGATCAAACTCTTGCTCTTTGCTGATGATATGATCTTATATTTATAGAATGCCAGAGACTGAACTATAATACTCCTGGAAGTGATGAAGAAATACAGTAATGTTTCAGGGTATAAAATCAAAGTCTATCAATCAGTACCCTCTTTATATGCCTATAACACCCAAGTTGATAAGCAAATCAAGGACATAATTATCTTCACAGTAGCTTCAAAGAAAATTAAACACTTAGGAATATACCTATCAAAAGAGGTGAATGATCTCTCCAAAGAGAATTATGAACCCCTAAGGAAAGAAATGGCAGAGGACATTGAAAAAAGGAAGAATATACCATGCTCTTGGTTGAGAAGAATCAACATCATTGAAATGTCTATAATACCCAAAGAAATCTACAGATTCAATGCAATCCCCACTAAAATTCAAAATTCATACTTTGAAGAAGTGGAAAAAATAGTTATTTATGTTATATGGAATGGGAAAATATACTATATAACCAAGGCAATTTTTGGTAATTAAAAAAAGTTGAAGACATCACTTCTATCAAACTTTACAAGGCAACAGTGATGAAGACGATATGGCACAAAAATGGAGACACAGACATTTGGAACCAAATAGAAAACCAAGAGATGAAAGCAGTCTCTTATCAACATTTGATCTTCAATAAACCAAACAAAAGCATATAGTGGGGAAAGGAATTCCTATTCAACAAATGGTGATGGGAGAACTGGATAACCACATGTGAAAGACTGAAACTGGACCCGCACCTTTCATCACTTACAAAAATTCTCTCAAGATAGACATAAGATTTAAATCTAAAACATGAAACAATACCAAATCCTAAAGGAAAGTGTGAGAAAAACTCTTGAGGATGTCAAACTAGGGAAAGAGTTAATGAAGAAGACTTCAGTGGCTATTGCAACAACAAAATAAACATACGAGACTTAATCAAACTGAAAATTGCACAACTAAGAGCACAAAAATTAAAGTAAATAGACTACCTTCATAATGAGAAAAATATTTGCATGTTACAAATCTGACAAAGACTTGATAACTAGGATCTATAGAGAGCTCAAATTAATCAATGACAACAAAAAAAGAGAAAACAACCCCATCAATCACTGGGCAATAGATGTGAACAAAATCTCTGAGGAAGACAGACGAATGACTAACAAACATGAAAAAATACTCATCATCCTTAATCATCAGAGAAATGTGAATCAAAACCACCCTGAGATATCACCGACCACTAAGTGAAAATGGACCATATCACAAAGTCCTGAAGTTGCAGGTGGTTTGTGGATGGAGTTAGAGGGGAACACTTTCACACAGTTGGTGGGACTGCAAACTAATACAGCCTCTTTGGAAAGAAGTATGGAGAATTCTCAAAGAACTCAAATTTCACCTCTCATTTCATCCCGCAATCCACTAGGCATCTACCCAGAAGACAAAAAATCCTTTTATCATAAGGACATTAAAAGTAGTTTGTTTATCACAGCTCAGTTTACAATTGCCAAGATGTGGAGAAAGCCTAAAGGCCCATCGACCCAGGAATAGATTAACAAACTGTGGTATATGTATACCATGGAAATGCAGCCATGACTTTACATCTTTGTATTAACCTGGATGGAGTTGAAAAACAGTTTTTCCTAGTAAAGTAGCATAAGAATGCAAAAGCAAGTATCCAATGCCTTAAATTCTTGGTACTGGTTTCTAGGGAAGCTAGTTGGGCATAGGCCTTGATTTTTAAGAAATTACTGTTGAAAAGTTTTTAGTTATGAATTCAAATTCTTTATTATTACAGGATAAACTGCTATTTCTCTGAGTGCTTTAGTAGTTGTGTCTTTATTTACTATTATGTAACTTGTCAAATTAATAGGCATACGTTTTGGTATTATTCTCTTATTCGTTTAGTGATTGTGTGGTCAGTAATGAAATCTTTTTCATTCCTGATATTAGTAATTTTTTTGTCTTCTGTTTTTTACAGTGAACCAGTTACAAGTTAATGATTGTAATTGTTGTTTTCAAATAACCACCTTTTCTTCTTTCAATTATTCTCTTTTTCTCTTTCAGAATTTTCTTGTTTCCGCAGGGTTTGGGTTTAATTGACCCCTCTATTCTTTGTTTCTTAAGGAAAATACTCAGATCATTAACTTGAGATCTTCTTCTTTAATAATAGAAGTATTTAATGATACAAATTGCTTTGTAAGCTGTACTTTAGCTGCTTTTCTTCTTTAGGATTGCAGTTACTGGAGGTGTTCTCTAATCTCCTGTGCTTTGCTAAATAGTCTCTTACATACACATTAAAGGTTTGTGGGGATTAAAACAAGGAATGGATAAAAAAATCTTCTAAATATGCAGTTTCCATAGGTTATATACTTTTATAGTACTTGGACTTTATAAATTTGTTAACAATTTTATATGAATTATTCTTATTTACTTCTGTGGTGCCTTGTGTCTTTTACTCCTGTGCTCACCTGAGCCAGTGCTTATGTACTGAGACATTGCACATGGCATCTATTTGTTCTTAGCTTTCAGGCTCCAGAGTTGCTCTAGGTCTTCAGCTCTTTGATAGGATGAAGCTCTTTGCATAAGCTGTGTCTATACAAAAATAAATTGGAAAAAAAATTGCTTGATGTTAAATTTCATATAAAAAAACTTTATTTAACAATTGCTTACTTAGTGTCTAGACACTTATACATCAGAAGTCATTTTATCTCAAATACAAAGAAATTTTTTTTCCACTTTGGGTCTCTTTAAAAATGTAGTCTGTCTTATCTAGTTGTTTAATCACAAAGGGAATATATTCTTATTACTGATTTACGTTTCAACTAACAAAACATTCTTTAATTCTACTCTCACTATGTTTGGAAAAGAAAGTAATCAAACAGTTATTAAACAAAACTTTTAAATTCAAATATTAATTTAAAAATAGTAAGTGCTTTCTTGAAGTATAACTAGTTATCAGAAAACTGCACATAGTGCTTTTTTTCCTCTACAGGCATTAAGATCTGTGGCTTTATTAATGGAAATATTTATTTATTTGCAATATAGAATTTAGATTTATTTTTTCAAATGTAAATGGGAAAGTTAAGCTGACCATAGATGATTTAGCTTCTTGCCTAAATGGCATAATTCATTACATAATGTTCTTCAGGCCTATTACCATCCACTTTAAACATACATTTATTTCTTTGAATATTCTATTTGAAATATAATATTCAAGTTTGAGATAAAAATTATATTTTTACATGATATTTTTGGCAACTTCCTGGCCTCATGCAGTGTTGGTGGGATTAATCTGTCATTGCTTCATGACAATAAGTTGCAATCAGCCATGCGGCAATTTCTTAGTGGTGAAAAATATGCATTTTTATTTTATGTTTTTTGTAACTATTTTGAGGGAATTCTAGAAAATACTTTTGTTACACTATTATTAAACAATATCTTTTAATACTTATTTGAATTACTTAGAATCTATTATTCAAATAAATTAGCAAATCTTCAAATAGTAAAAATAAAAAATAAGAATAATGTAAAACACTGATTTAAAGTTTTTATTTTGCTTTGCATAGATGAGCTCATCACTTGTAAATACTATAATTCCAAAACTTTATATATTTTTAAGAACTTTAGATTTTATAAAGATTTTATCAATTTGAAGGATCCACTTAAGATTCAAGAAATCAGTATTAGTTCACTGCACTTGGCACTGTAACATAGCTCTATTTTCTATCTACAGTGTATGCTTCCCTTTGTGATTTGTGACCAGACAACAAAGGACTCCTACACATTAGGTTCTTTGGCTGGTTTTTTAACAGTGTCATAAGTGGTATGAAAATATAAAGGACTCAATTACAGCAGGAAAAAATATTGAAGCACCTGTAAAAGTAAAGATTAGATAAGGATTAGGTTAGATAAGTGAGCTAATTAAAGAAAGTCTTGGTTAAATAGATGTTCACTTGTAGTAACTAATTTATATTTGATAGATAACTTGTGTTCTCTCTGAATTGGTATCTGAACCATCTGTGTAATTTTGGTGGATCCTTTCTCTGGCTTGTATGTTGAACTGGTAGGCAGAGGGGCCTTTTGGCTGAAGGAGAAAAGAAAGGTTTTTTGGTAACTGGGATGTATGTAATGAGGAGAGGAATTAAGAGACTATGGAAGACAACACTGTAGCCTTCTTACATAGAGGTCACCTGGCCCTGAGCTAGCACTCTAGACCTGTGTCTCACATCAGAGAGAGACAGACAACATAGAGGATCTCTGGGTCATCAGGTATGTGGAAAGGTGCTGGAAGGACCACACTGCAATTTTAAATAGTAGGGACGGAGAATCTACAGGGTCTATTGTTCTTCCAGAAAGATCTGCTTGAGGGGTTGCAATTCTCATGATTTCTTCTCAGGCAAGGACATCAGTGAGCCTGTCAGAGCAGAAAAGCAAGAGATCAAAAAGAGCTCAAATGAGATATTTGTGGGACTTCTAGAAAAACTCACTGAAACTTTAGGGCTGGACAGACTGGAGGATCTCCATTATACTGAGGAGGGGTCTAATAAGTGAAATTGGAATTATTAGTGTGAATGCAACCTCAGTGGGAAAAGTCCTAAAATTTACTTATCCATCAGATTTGATCTCAAATGTAATTTCCCTAGGGAAACTCTCTCAGAATTCCTGGACTAGATAGGATCTCCTATCTACATATTCAATGTCATTTTGTCTCTTGGTGCTTATAAAGAGTTTAATTAATGTTTTAAATATTTTTTTGTCAATATTATTGTCTCCATTAGATTGTAAGCTCCATAAGGAAGTAGGTCACAACATAGAGCATAGATGCTCAATATTTGTTGTATAAATAAATGGGCAAATAGATGAATGAATGATACATGTGCTGGAGCAGTCTTGAGTGAACTTTCTTACTTCATTACTAAATGTTACGTATCGGTGGACCATAATGCTCTAAAGCCACTTGTAGAAACAGTGAAAAATAAAAACACATTAATTTGAATAACTGATACCACATAGCTACGTGGTTTGATTTTTACCCTTCAGTGAATGGATTTAACAGCATGGGTTTATGCTGGTAGCCATTTCCATGTCTACTGACACCCAGGATTATCATCTTTTTTTTTTTTTTGAGACAGAGCCTCAAGCTGTTACCGTGGATAGAATGCTGTGGCATCACAGCTCACAGCAACATCCAATTCCTGAGCTCAAGTGAATCTCTTGCCTCCACCTCCCAAGTAGCTGGGACTACAGGCGCCTGCCACAATGCCTGGCCATTTTTTGGTTGCAGCCATCATTGTTGTTTGGCAGCCCAGGCTGGATTCAAACCTGCCAGCTCAGGTGTATGTGGCTGGCGCCTTAGCCCGATAGCCCCAGGTGCTGAGCCAGGATATCATTTAATGCTATAGCAAAGGACCTCCCCCCCCCATTGGAGTCTGTTCTGTTACTCTATGTACTTCTGATTTGTATCTTTAAGTTTTTATGGCATGACTTAACAATTTAGCTTTTGTTATGCTCTAAAATTTTATCAGTTTAAATATATATTGAACATAGAATATCTTGTTTCTGAATTTTGATGTATGCAATTTTAAAATATATGAATGTTTTAAAGGAAATGAATAATTCTGGATACTGAAAAACTACAGAGGTAGGTGGTAAGATGTTGTGAAGAATTAATTCTCTTAGTTTCTGATAGCTTATAAAACTTAATGCAATATGCCTCTTGGGTCTATAATATCATACTCTGTGGTAAAATTTTTCTCTAAATGCAACTTTTCTCTTTTTAATACTTTTTTATTTACTTTTGACTTGAGAATAATTTTACTACCACAATATGTATCTTATTTTATAAAAGTTATGATAATAATAGATTATAATCATTTTGTTAATCATCCAGGACTCTTTGTGAATAGTTTTGAGTGCTATTGATTTGTAAACTTGTGGTGTTTTAAAATGACATCAAATTCTATTTGTCTTCTACCGTAGGTGAGTAGGAGGCAGTATAACTGGACCTCAAATTCTGCAAACTGACAGGTTTATGGGTCGAGTGGAAGCAGGTGACCTAGATGAAGGTGACCAGCTAGGTGTGGCAAACAGGAAAAGGCTGTCCTTTGCAAATGGCCCTAATTACTTGGCTTCAGTGGGAATGTGGTATGTAAAGACCTTCTGATTTTTTTTTTCAGTTTTTTTTGGCTGAGGCCGGGTTTGAACCTGCCACCTCTGGTATATGGGGCTGGTGCCCCCTACTCCTTGAGCCACAGGCACTGCCCCTACCTTCTGGTTTTCTGCTTCTGGTTCCTTTTGCATTTGCAGCTTTTTTTTTTTTTAAAGGATTCTTAAGTTTTAAAATAAAGAATTCTATTCCTTTAAAGCAAACAGATCAATGTGCAAATCCTGGCTCCGGCCTTTCAAGCGTTTATCTCAAAGAGCTACCAAACTCTAAACATTTGGCAAATAATAGCTGTTACAGTAAAACTAGAATAACTCTAAGTTGCATTGACCTCTAGTTTCTGTGTTGCTCAAAATTTCTCAAAACAAAACATCCCAATAGCATATCATATATTTTGGCCTGAACGTGGGCATTCCTATGTGCATGTGTATATTAGAAAATTAAGCAGGAGTTACCAGAATTTCTGAGTAAATGATAGATAATGGCAAAAAACAGAAAGGTTAGTGACGTAAAGTATGTTTTCTGTCATTTTTGAAACTTCCTGCCTCAGAGATGAAGTGTCCCACCTATCTGGGGGTTTTTTGGATATACACATCCATTATCCACTTACTACCTCATCAAAATGCATTTGTGCTCACCCATGCTTGGTTCCCTCAAGGATCTTTCTAAGTGATTGAGACTAATCTGATGAGTTAAGATTCTAATGGCATGAAATTGTTTAATGTCTTATCTCTTCCAGGGAGCTTTTGCATTTTAACACAGGTCTTCAATGCCTTAACCCAGTGGGGTTTTGGTAATAAGATTAGAATGGCCAGACACAGGGCCTTGCACTTGGAAGGATACAGCAGTCAGTATTTGTGGATAGAGTTGGGAATTTCAGCTACTGACAGAGCCAGGCCAAAACACTTTTCAGAAGAAGGACATTCCAATCTCCCTGAAACAGAGGTACGGGTAAGATTTACTGGTTTGAAGAATGCTGGGTTGTATCAAATGTCATAATTTAATTTCTTTAAAAATTATTCAAACGAGTTGTGTTGAATTTACATAAGCAGATCTTTAGAAGACAAAAAGGAATGAATTGCACAACCTCGTTTTATAATCTCTATTTTGTGCTGATTTACTTGTGCTTTCTCTAACCACACCAATATTATCTTATAACAAAGATCTCATTACCTTTACAAGCAGTATTTTGGCATCATTTTCAATTGCAGAATTTCTGCCTCCTAGAGAGTCCTCCACGTTTTTCCAGAGTTCTTAGAAAATGCCACATACATACTCTGAAATTAATTCTGGTTGGCATAAACATTCCCCTTCTCTTCTGCTCTAAGTTTATCCTTGTTGCCAAGGACTCAGACTGCTATGAAGCTGTGTCTCACTGTTTATTTCTGTGGCCTGCATTCCCCTGGGAACTATCTCCTCTATTGTCCATCAAAGAGCTCAACTGGGTAGTGCTGTCACCCTCATGCTCCCTCGCTGCCTCTTCTGAACGCCAGTGTCTTTGACGCAGGTTTGCTAAGATCTTTGCCCATGACTTAGAATTTCAGAGGTTCTGAAGTGTTGCTATGCTCCCCGGATTTCTTGGACCCCCCAGGGCCAGGTTGCATTTTCAGCAGACAGATAGACCAAAGGTTTATCAAACTTATTTATCTTTTCAAAAAACTGACTTGTTGTTTCATTAATTTTTAAATGATTCTTTTGTTTTCAATTTAATTCATTTCTGATATAATTTTTGTTATTTATTTTGTTCTGCTGTGTTTGGGGTTGAATTTTTCTTCCTTTTCCATTTCCTTAAGGTGATTCATTATGTTGCTGATGTGCTCTCTGTCTTTTGGAAGTAGGAATTTTATAATTTTCTTTTTTTGTCCCCTCCTTGACCCGACTGTCATTCAGCATAAAGTTATTTAGTTTCACTGCCTTTGTGTGGGAATAAACATTATTGTCTGAGTTTCACCTTTAATGCCTTATGGATAATTCTTAAATTTTCAATCGTATGCCATTCTTAGTAGCACAATGAAAATTTATGCCATCCTACTCCTTGCCAGCTGGTCGCTGAATCCTCATTTTGTCCATTGCATTTATATTGTATTATAATAATGTTATAATACTACATATGTCCTAACTCTGTTGGTGAATCACTTAGAAGCTTAGTTATCAGATTGATTGTCACATATGGCAGTGCTTATGTTGAAGATTAATAGTAGCCTAATACTACAAAAAAATGGCCATATCATTTGCCTCACTTTTCACCCTGTAGTCATTTTGTCATTTCATATCATCACAAGAAGAAGTATGCGAACAGTGCAATAAGATATTTTGAGATAGAGACCACATTCGCATAACTTTTATATTATATTATTATATTAATATATTATTTTATTAGTGGTTATTCTTGCCAATTTCTTACTGTTCCTAATATATATATTAGGCCTTCTCATAGGTATATATGTATAGAATAAAACATAGGACATAAAGAGTTTTGTACTACCCACAGTTTCAAGCATTCCCTGGGAGCCTTGGAACATATTTTTCCATAGGGGTGACTACTGTGTTAAAATTTTCTATTATTGTCACATTCGATGCATCTGAAGTGACAAAAATCCTAAGTCTAAGCATTTATATTTGGGGGGATTGCAAGCACTTTTTACACCTGATATATATGTTAAACCTTAAAATATTCTTTTAAAAAAGAAATCAGAGCAGATTTCAAAGGTGATAAAGTATTTAGAAGCTATGTCTTTATTTCCATTCTCACCCCCAAACTCCAGCCAGTATTTTACGCTGAGAAGAAATCATCTTAATTGCAGTTTGGTAAGATTTAAAATAACTTGGATTGTTTTCTTCCAAAAAGAGATGCTTAATAGAAATGCTTCAAAGGCCCAAGCTAGTGAGTGAAGCACTATTGTTATAGTTATTTCAAAATGACATTTAAGCAAACTAATGTAAAATGTTCAGGGTCATTAAATAGCATTCTGTGGATACCCATTTATCCTTCCTCAATCATGTAATAAAAGAACTGATCATGGTCAAGTCCTTGGTTTCAAAAAATTACCTTGTTTTGCAGACTGCCTTGGAGCTTAAATAAGTCAGATTGTGGCCCATACCTTGAAGAGGACTTTACATCAATTTGAGCTGTAAAGTAGAATGAGCTTGTGATATTTCCTGGGAGTATTCTTTCATATGAATATTATTAAGTGGGGCTTAATTTCTCCCTCTTGTTTCCTAATTCATTTGACACTTACATATAATTTAGTATTAATATTATTAATGCATTAGTTCACTGCAGAATGGGGACTTAGCCTTTCCAATCATAATTGTAGAAGGGTGGAATAGAGTGGGCCACCACTTTCTCTGAATATCTCACTTCCATCCTTTATGATTAAACTACATTGAAAGATACCTTCTATGATTCAAGACGATCGTTTTTAATATTTGCTTTAATATGAACGAAGGATATACTCATTCATCATCAGAAATGTTGTTAAAACAGCACTTCTTATCAAGCAGTGATGATGAATGGGAAGTTCTTTTCTTAGTACAGGAGAGAATATTACACAAATATTCTCAAGTCTTACTACAAATATTTCTTAATAAAATTCAGCTCATCAGTTTGCAGAAGAATAATATGTTTTCAGTCATAAGAGGTACAGTGACAATGGAAGATGTTTCACACAAGACTTTTTAATACTATGCTATGAGTAGATACAGGCACAGCTTGAGTCATATTTATTTTTAACAGAGAAAAAGTTTAGGCTGATAGAATTTCTTTTGAGGGGACAGCCTATCATCTTGTGATACAGTCTCTGGTATTTATGAAATATAGTTTGGATGTGGGAATAGTATTAGGTATTTGGAGAAGTTACAATGGAAATGAAACCAACAAACAACATTTTTTTAGGAGCTAGAATAACACGCATTAAATGAAAGATAGTGGTCTATCCACTAAGATCACTGCATTCATGCAATCCTTCAGTGGTTGCTGAGAACCTGCTATGTGTCAGGCCTTCATGAGCCCAGTGGTACACCTGTGCATACAGCAATGCTTCAGTTGTCATGGAGCTAATGTTGAACCTGTCCCAGGGGCTTTCTATATGCCACTTGAGACTCTTAGTCAGTAAATAAAATCATATTTTCAAGCATCCAACCATACTTTACATCTTGGCAAAAAGTATGCCCTATTCTTTCTGTTAAATATGTTATTCTTTTATCTTCAGGAAATAGTGATCAGGAACAAATTTGAATCGGATAGTATAGTTTGAACAATTCCAGAGGCCAGATGGATGGAGAATGACTTACAGGATGCCATGGGCCGGCAGCTTCAGGGGCCGCTCAGCAACTCTTCCTCGAGGAATCATCATGTTTGGCTACGTCATGGGATGTCACTGGGGGAGACTCTCTTCCTGTCAATCGCACCAGGATATGTGACACAGTGTCCTGTGGTTGCCAATGGGCTTCTTTGAGTGTACCTCCAGTAGGAACCTGGTGAACCATTTTTCCAAGGAACTGGACATGGTAAATTCAATGATCCTGCAGTCATTGAGATGTTCACAGACTCCTCTTCTCCATAACAGAATGATAATGGGCCCTCCTTTGTAGCAGGGTAACACATCAAGTAAACACAACCCTATATCTAGAATAAAAATTACATACCCCCCATTTTTGAATGCATAGAGTAGTTAAATAATCCATGTAAAAATATTGGTACATTAATCAATCTAGTTAATTCAGTATTTCTTAAACCTACAACTTTTATTTTAAGCCACATAATCCTCTGCTATAAAGGGCTATCTGTGCATCGAAAGATGCTTAGCAGCAGCTGTGGCCTCTACTTGCCAGGTGCCAGTAGTATTGGCTCAGGGATGACAACCAAAAATGTCCCCAGAACAAATTTATTGCCAAAGCCCTGAAAAGGCTGCAGTGGTGGTGGTGGTGTGGTTACTTGTGGTTGAAAACTAAGTTAACCATACCCTTTATATCATGTCTTATTACCAACCGAGCAAGTTGCTATACGTTAGTATGTTAACATAGCAAGCATGAAAGAGGACTTATCCCTGAGCATTGGGTATAATGATTAATAAAGTATTTTGTGTATAGTAAACAACTGCTAGCTATTTTAAGAATGAGAGTACAACACTTTAGCCTAACATCAAAAACAATAAGTACATAATTGAATCTTATTTCTACTCTTGGGAAGACATTTAATTTCTTCAATACTTTGGAGATATTGTTAGTAATATCATCATCAATATGTAGATAAACATAAATATAGTAAATATAATTACAGAACTGTGACTCAGCATAAAAAAGATAATAGATTCACTGCCTTTGCATTGATCAGAAAACATATAGACTATTGTGTAGGGTTTCGGAAATTAAATTTGTAGGGAACATTAGCAAGCATGGAGAGCTTTCAAGGGAGGAGCACTAGGTTCAAGAAAATTCTTGATAACATTTTTCTAAGACATTGTATTAAAGGGGGAGATGGAGCAAGTGGTAGTTATTTATATTGAAAAAAAAACCCTAAAAGTTGGAAGATAATATCTGTCAATAATTTGAAAACTTTCACGTAGAACCATAAATTTACCTGTGCTATTTTTCTCCAGAAGGTAATCAATTTGATAGATGGTGTTTTTATGATGAAAGAAAAATTTGTTCCACTTAGTCTGGCTGACTCCTTATCCTTCAGGTCTTGGTTTCAATGCCATTTTTTTTAAGTTCTTCCCTAATCCCCTTTATTTAATTTAGAATCTCTACTATTGTCTCTCAATAGAATCTGATTGTTTACTATAGCATGTTTGCCACAATGTACTGACAAATATTTATTTGGGTGATTATTTGTTTATTGTTGGTTGGCCCACATGTATGAAAGTCCTACAAAAGGTTATATGTTGCCTCATTTTTTCAGTGTTACCTCACTGGCACTCAGGTTAGAGTCTGACAATGAATGCATTGGTTCATTAAATATATGTTCAGTTAGTGAGTAACGTGAATGATGTGTTGAAAATAAGATTTAAAAAAATAAGACAGTAAGCCTAACACAAAGATGCTTTCACAATCATGATGACATTCTTTTATCATCTTCTGGAGGTGAGATAATTTTGAGCAGTTATGTGGTAGAGCTGGCTTTTACTAGCTTATGAAATTGTGTAAATTGTGTAAATCTTTTTTCAAATATAAATTCAAGTAGCTTGAAATTAATTATGGTGGGAGTATTTACACTGGAGAAATAAGCAAATGCAAATATTTAACTGATTGTTAATCATTAACCAATGAATCACTGATGCTGAGTATATATCTGTTACAGTTAAAAAGTTGGAGAAAAGAGTCCTTTAATTGCTCTTTCCAACCTGACTCTTTGCTTCTACAAAAGAGGCAGTGCTAGAAATCAATGTCAGAAAATGAAGGTTTAGGTTGTTTGGAACAACTCTCCTGGTGGGAACAATTATAAAAGCTGGAATGATATTTAAAGAAATACTTTTTAAATACAACAGAATGCTACTAAAGTAATGACAACTGATGGAAACAAGACTTTAGCAAGCAAGGAAGCCTAGAATGGTGAGTTGACTACTTTTCTTCTTGAGGCTATTACTAATTCCAACTTTTAAGTGAAGGGTTGAAGAGCTGAACAGAGTTCTCTAATGAGGCTAGAGGTATGAAAATTAAAGTGAAAGGCTACCACAAGCTTTGGATCCCTCTTAAATGCCAAGACATTAGATGATAAGCAGGAAGGAAGATGCATCTGAAATAGGGCAGCTTAAAGAAAAACTGAAGCTCACTTTTGAATTATCTCAATCTTTGATTGGACTAAATTAACCTTTCATTAATGAAGTTGCCTGCTAAAAGCAAAAGTTAATGTTTTATTGAACTTTAAATTGTCCATACACTTTTCAGATACTTTAAAAAATATATCATTCTAGACTTAAAAGAATAAAACCTTTGGTTAAAAATTTAAAAAAAGAAAAAAGGCAATAGAATCAGTTATTTGGCCTATTAGTTTTCTGCAGGTATTATAAAAAATTACTACAAATTTAGTGACTTAAAACAACACAAATTTAGCTTCTTATAGTTCTTGAGACCAGAAGCTTGAAATGACTCTCATTTGATTAAAATCAAAGTGTCAGCAGGGTTATGTTATTTTGGCAAGTTCTAGAAGAAAACACATATCCTTTCCTTTAACAGATTATGGAGACTACCAGCAGGCTATAACTAATGGCTACATTACTTCATCTTTATAGCCAGGAGACTACCAGCAGGCTATAACTAATGGCTACATTACTTCATCTTTATAGCCAGTGATATCAGGCAGAGTCTTTCTCACACTTGGTATTCCTGGTTTTCCCTATTGTCTTTCCTGTAATTATATTGGGCCTTCCAGGATAATCTGAATAATCTTTCCATCTCAAGGTCTGTTGTTTAGCAACCTTAATTCCATCTTTAATGTTAATTCTCCTTTGCTGCAGAACATGTTCATAGGTTCCAGGGAGCCAGATGTGGGCAGCTTTGGGACTCCATCATTATGCCTAACACACAGAGTATCCAGAATATTACATTATATGATATAATTGAAAAGGGTTATGGTAAATACATTTGAACAATTTAAAGACAAGATGCAGAATTTTTACAGGGAAGTGGAGACTATGAAAAAGAATAAATGGAAATAATAGAAATTTTAAGACATAACTATAATTAAGATCTCAATGAAGAGGGTGAAGAGCAGATTAGATATAGATAGAAATAAAACTAGTGAAGGGAATATAGCTCAAAAGAAAATATCAAGGATGAAATACAGAAACACAAAACAGTATATAATAGAGAAAAGAGTACAAGCAGGACAAAGAGAGAAGAAACAATAATGTATTTTGAGTCCCAAAGAAAAGGAGATAGACTATAGGAAAAAAAATGGTAGAGAACTTTATAATATTGAAGGAAGATATTGAAATATGGCTTCAAGAAGGTCTAAAATTCTAAACATGGCAACATGGTAAATGTAAAAAAAATCAGATGTAGACATATCATAGAAAAACTGCTGAAAGGAAAAGACAAAAGGACATTCATGGTGAACAATCAGAATAAAAAGAAATTAAATCTGAAAAAGGAAGAATAAGATTGAATTATGATGATGAACAATGGAAACTAGAAGATTATGGAATGATATTTTGAAAGCTCTGAAAGGAAATTACTTCAAAATTATAATTCTACATTGTGTGGAAATATATATTAGAAAATAATTTTTTTCAGAAAAATGTAAAGGAAATGATCTTCATAAGTGCAGCATTGAAGGAAATACTTGAGAATGTGCTCTAGGCAGAGAAAAGTAATCACAGATTAAAGTTTGAGATGCAGGAAGAATGTAGGTCAGTAGGGCCAATAAATGTTTGTAAATCTAAATAAATATTGATGATAAAAACTAATGCACTTTTGATATAAAATATTTTAGAATTAAAACACATAAGAAATATAACATATAAATCAGGAAAAAGGTAAAGACACTAATTATGTTCTATGGTCCATGTATTGTTTGGGATGTGATCTACATGTAGGACAACAGTAAGTTCTGGTTTGCATTATAACTTTTATCTACACATAATTAATGATAGGTTCTTGTTCCATTCTTAGAGTGTCCTGTTTTAGATGGTAAATTATATATATATATATTTTTTAATAATTTTATTGAATCATAATTATGTACATTGGTGCAATCACAGGGCACGATTCATATACATTCAGAAATATTTTGATCATACTGTTACAGATATCCTTCATGGCATTTCCTTGATCACTA